>JAAGKR010003509.1:0-73693 GCA_011419295.1 Clarias macrocephalus
GGACCCTAAACCCCCCCCCCCCCCCCCCGCCGCCTTGCAATTTCCTGCAGACAGTTTTACACCATCTAACCCAACACTTCTCCCCACCACCACCACCACCCTACATCCACCCCCCTCCCCCCTCCCGCGTCCCTTTCCAGCGGAATAAAAACACAGCACGGTTTGTTGATGAAGACAAACACAGAAGCGGCCGCGCCCCTGCCTGCAGGACCTTCCGTGTAAATTGCACATCCGCCGACGCTCGTCATAAACCACATTAAGAAAAATGCTCACGCTCGCCGACGCAAATTGGAAAATGGCATTTCGGGAAAAGCCGCGGCCGGAAATTAGGCGTATTAAAATTATAAATCAGATGATGTCTGAGCAGAGCGGTGTTGTGGGGTGGGGTTTGGGAGGGGGCCAGAAGCAGGGTGAGAGATGGAGCCCGAGTGTGATTTCGTACCAGGCCTCCCGGGCCTGAATGGGTGGACTCCTCTGACGTCCAATCGGAACGAAAGACACGGAGACGCACACAAGAGGATATCGTGTCTTTTTCCGTGGAGTCGCACAAGCTCATTTAGCGCCTCTCACACCGCCACTTGCTAATGGATCGTTTCTAAGGTGCGATATGTATTATGCAAAGGCATCCGCTTGACACTTAACAGCACCAGCGTTCATTCCCAGTGTGCCTCACCTCTGTGTCTGTGTGTGTGTGTGTGTGTGTGTGTGTGTGTGTGTGTGTGTGTGTGTGTGTGTGTGTGCAGGCAGAAGAAGAGCGTCTGAAAGAAGTCCAGATTGATGAGCTCCAGCGAGAGGTTGACAGGATGCTGGCCCTGCTGGAGAAAGACAGGGAGGTCAGCGGAGTCAAGGACATCCTTATAAAGCTACACACACACTTTCCACAGCTCAGAGGAAAAAAAGCATGAAAGTACACAGGCCTGGGTTTACCTCAGCCCCATGTGGTGACCACCAGGGGTGTGGATCTTAGTGTTTGATTCGATCATACACCAGTTCTCGATCCATGTCAGTTATTTCCGCCTCCGTGTCGGTGTACGGTGTCGATACGGCCGTGACCGTGAAGGAATGCTCTGATGGGATTTTTGTATGTAAGGCATGTACGAGGGAAATGAAAGCCTCGGGTTTTCTCCAGCTGAGAAAGGACACAGAAGCTTAGCAGGAACTGTAGTGTCTCTTCTAGGGTTACTGAAGACAAGGCAAGTCGGCTTTTATTCAGTACAGTTCAGTACACGGTAAAACGAAACAGTGTTCCTCCTGGACCGAGGTGCAAAAACAGAAATTTACAGATCTAATCCACAACTCTAAATAATTCATATTGGAATGATTAATACAAAATATAAAGTAAAAATTAAACAAATTTAAAAGAATCATCACTGAAGTAAAATGAGAGACGAGGAGGATGGAGCAGGATGACACACACACACATACACACACACATACACACACACACACACACACACACACACACACACACACACACACACACAGCAACGGAATCACGTTTCTGCCGGAAAACGTCTTTAACAAGGAACCTCTCTAATGACACTTGCTTTTGAAAGTCTTCTGTCCTTAAAGACTTTTTTTTGTTTTTTGTTTTCCACAAGGGCCGTTGTACAGAACAGTCACTACACTTGGACACACCATTTAAAAAATGCTTTACGCTTGCACACATACAAGTGGTCACAATGTTATAATAAACACACGGGAACGGATGTTGACTATACGAGTGAGGCACGAGCACGGGAGACGATTACCCACAATCCCACAGTGCAAGAGAGAGAGGGCTCAGTTTTGATCATGTGACGGTCGGCAGACAAAGCGCATGCGTACTACGCGTACGTCAAGACCTCGCTCGGTTATCAAGTTAAAATTTATTGAAAAAGTTTTGCCAAACGCTCGCCGACCCCGTGCAAATGTGCGAATGCGACATAATGCGATATTCTGTGAAAGTGAGTCGTGGTAGTTCGAGTAAATAACATGATAGACAGTAAACATTTCTTGTAAAAGTAGCAGCAAAGTCTTGTAATGCTGTTTTGCTCCAAGAATACACCAGGTAGGTATTTAATCTCATTTTAACAAATCTTGTAAATTGTATTGTTTTTAATCATTATAGTACTTTAGTGAGGAAGTACTTTACTTCCGTTTTTAATTGCCACTGTTTTGCCACTGAGCAACGCCCTTAACACCTTGTGCATGTCCAGAGGTCCTGATCACAACACAAACGTTTCCTCCTCTGACTACATTAATTGCCTCAATGAAAAGTGTTGAGAATGGTGTAATCACATCACAAGACATCATACAAGCAGGGGGGGGTGTTCGAATCAAATCAGAAATTTCTGGTAAATTAAGTCTTACCGATGTCTCTTACAGAAAACTTCAAGCTCAGTACGGAGACTTTTAGCTGCTGTGAAACATTTGAACGGTCCAAGCGTTTTAAAGAAGACCGTACATCCATGAATGCCGATCCCGACCGAGGTGGTTCGGACCCCGCTGCAGTCGCTCATGTGAATGTTCAGAGAGTGGAACCCCTGATCCTGACTTGTCAAAAACATGATTGTTCACCAGCACCACTTTCACGATACAGGAAAAGAGCTATCGCCACATCACCCGTACAGTCCTGACCTCGCTCCAAGCCATTTCCACTCATTTGAGTAAACATTAAAGGAGTTCCTGGGAGGCCAGCGTTTCAGACATGAAGCTCCGATCATGGCTCCGGTGTACTGAGAAAAACCTTCTACCTTGATGGTCTCCAAGCACTAGGGAAACACTGGGATACATGCATTAGTGTGACAGGGGATTATACAGAGAAGTAAAGGGAGTTTTTACTCTTAGAACTGTGTTCTGTTAATCAAATGTCCCGCTTTGACTCGAACACGCCCATCATATTTATATAGCGAATCCTGAAATCTCAGAAATGTTTCTGTGTCAATTCCCGCACTCTTGGCACTCACAAAGGAAAGCTCTCGCCGCACCACGTCCAGGCTACATCGAGATGGCCGTGCACGTGAGGGAAAGCGAGGTCAGACGCTCTGGCGTGCACTTTGTGGTGACTTTGAATGAAAGCGTTCAGTCACCCTGACCCGCACTCATGCACATAATGAGATTCTCACAGAACCGCGGCTCACTCGCCCGCCCGCCCGCTCGCTCCCTCTCTCCTGTACGCAATTCCGTTCAATTCCATTTGCCGGGCTTTTTATCGGCACGGCCATTATTTAGTCACAGCGTTAGCCAGACGTCATCAGAAATGACAATTGAAAAGAAAATTTATACAGTATATAAAGGCTCGATTTGAAACGGGAATATTTTATTTTGTGCCTTTTCATAGATTAGTGCTTCTTGCAGACTTGCACAATGAACCCAGTTTATCACGGAGGGCAAACATGGATTGATTCGAGTTCATTCAGTGGTATCGGCCGGACACTTATGCAGAATGTCGGCTCCCAGGATTGACTTTGTTAGGAATAATGCGTACTGGAGCGTGCAGTCGCGGGAAAATAATCAATGATAGGCTCACGTGATGGAGCACAAGACCAACGTTGATTATTTTCCTTTAAGTGCATTCCAAAGCAATTAGCCAGACATGTGACACTCTTGTGCCTCGAAGGCTTTCCCATGTCAGAAGACATCAGCCATGCCTTCCTGCATGATTATCATCACTATAGGAACACTAGGTACATCTGTAACCTTAACATTACTTCTTCTCTAACACCACCATGTTGGAACTCATCCATTCTCAAGCCTGACATTTCTACATTTGTCTCATTTGTCTCTTTTATCCCCCCCCCTCACTTTTCCTCTCTGTCTCCGGCAGGACGGCAGTCAGACGGAGGAGTTGGAGAAACTGAGGGACGAACAGCTGCGACTCAAGGACGAGGTCTCTGTCTCTTTTCTCAGAACCGTCTTTATTCAGACGATCTTGCACGCAGTCTCATGATTTATTGTAGATTTTTAAACAAAGCGAGACTTTTTTGCGAGTAGGAAGAGAGAGAGTGATGTAAAGGTGGTGTAAAAATGACCACGCATGTTTTCAGAGCCACTCTTTCACAATCTGAGTCCCGGAATATATCCGTGCCATCAGAGAAGAAAAACTTCACTGATGTGACAACCTGTAATGTCGTTCAGTACATTCAGGTGGTCAGCTGACTTCATGTTATTTCCACAAAACGTTGCTGAGTCTAGACCTGAACGACTGAATCAACACCAGATCAGAACACCGCCTCCAGAGGCTCGTACATGATGGTCGTTTCCCTTCTTACCCTGACACGCCCTCGCTCTGGAATCGGCTCAGTTTGGCCTCATCAGGTCACATGACCTTAGCCCATCGCTCCAGTCCAATCATTACACTCCCTAGCGAACTACAGCCTTTTTTCTGATGAGTTTCACTAACAAGTGGTTTTCTTATAGACACACAGCTATTTAGTCCCAGTCCTGTGAGTTCTCATAACACTGCGTGTGTGTATGAAAATGCTCTTACTGCCACTGTTGAACACATCTCAGATTTCTACTGTCCATTTTTTTCCCATGCAGCTTCACCAAGTCATCTCTGATAACGGATGTTATTTTTAATTCTGTGATGTTGACCGTTCAGTACTATCCTTACCGGATTTATTATATTAATAATGTGTTTGACGGTTTTTAATGCAATTCCAGTCAGGTTTCCTTTGCTTCGTGCAGGCCGTCGCTCACTTGCCCCGTCTGAAACGACAACTTTTTTGGCAGTGCAGAAGGAATAAACGCAGTGGAGACATAGAATGAAAGAATGATTATTTACAAATGAAGCAATAATTAAATGTATTATAGTTTAACATATTTTGTTAAATTTTATGATGGATGGAGCCTCAAGGGTGTTTATTGCACATTTGGGGGGAAAAAAAAAACAACACTCTTAATAAAAACATCTCTTTTACTAAGTTTCAAACACGGAATGATGTGCTGGTATTAATAATATATTAATCTTTATGATGAACGACTGGTTAATGAATTGTGTGTGTGTGTAAGATGGGGAGAGATAGAGAGGTGTGTGTCTGTGAGCTCTGAGCCCCAGGTCAGAATGTTTTCCCAGCGCGACCTCGCTGTGTTTTGGGACTGCAATAAAGCGGCGCCTTCAAAAGTCGTCCAAGCAACACTTAGCGCTAAGTGCTTCTCCGGCGGTCGGACAAGATTACTCTACAAACAGAGTGCAGACAGCTTGATTAATGGCGGCTTCTACACACGGCCCACGCCGCACTATATTTTCACACTTACTTACACGCCTTCATTTCACTTGCGCCAGCGTTCAAGCGCCGTCCCCGTCACCGCGGGAGCCCGTTGGTTCGCAAAGGACAAGTCGCCACTTTTGAGTCGAAAAACTCATTAAAAGGCCCTGGGAGACATTTTTGTTTGGACGACAGCAGGGAAGCTGGATTTCGACACGGATTTGGCTGTCGATTGCATGCGTCCTGGTGGTGCTGTTGTATAATATAATGTGTGTGTATGTGTGTGTGTGTGTGTGTGTGTGTGTGTGATAGAGAGAGAGAGAGGTTTAGGAAGGTCATGATGAGTGGAGTCGTTTTCCGAGGAGGTCAAGAAAACGTATAAGTCATGTCACGTGTATTTGTCCGCTCCCCTACTGTATCTCTTTCTGTATTTTGTTCCCGGCGCTTTAACCTGCCGCTGGGAGACCTGAATAAGCATCACGGAGCGTTTTTATTCGGAGGTAGTCGCGAAATAGAAAGTGCATGGCTCCCTTAGTGAGCGCTATGAAAGGTGAGCCACACTGAGAGGCTTTTAGAGGCTCGTGTGAAGGGAAAGTACTATATACACACCAGGCCGGTGAAAATTCTAATCTGTGTATTTTTATATAGACTGTATATACTCGCGCACTTTTACGGACGTGCGACAATCAGAACGAACGCTATAGTGTGTGGGGTTTATATATGATATCTGTTTTTAGATGCTGCATGTATCTTAAATATATTCCCACATTTTCTGCTGTAGAGAACAATATCTGTTTATGTTTAACAAGCTTGTAGAGCATCTTGAAGTCTCCTCCGTGAATAATCTGTTTTATATTGTGTGTTTGTGTGTGTGCGCTCGTTGACGTCCATTTAACTTCAGATCGCAGCGATCTTTTCAACAAAAAATCCGTCCCGGTAAAGCGCTCGCCCTATCATCCGGAGATCGCGAGTTTGATTCCCGGGTGATGCTGCAACCTCTCGCAGCCGGAGGTCTAGAGAGAGCTGATTGGCCGAGCTCTCTCAGAGGGGAGGAGTGAGAGGTACTTAGTGCTCCCACATTAATCACGGATCTACTGCCAATCAGGGGCGTCTGTGAGCTCACGCAAGCGGAAGGAGCGGATAGCGCTGTCCTCCGAGTGTGTTACTCCGCCCCCAACGGTGCGAGAGCGAGCAGTTTGAAAAGATGCGGTCGGCTGACATCACGAGGTACGAAGGAAACACGTTATAGTCTTCGGCCCTCCCGGCTGAGCCTTAATGAGGGAGCCCCCTAGTGACGGGGAGGAATTGGACACGACTAAATTAGGGAGAAAAATCAGAAGAAGAAAAAAAAAAAAACAGTTCCTAAGTCGCCCCCAATCTAAGCAAGCTCCAAGAGGACACTGAGTCAAGAAGACACGGGGTTTTAAGGTTGGAACGGAGGAACTGGAGTGTCCTGCACAGAACCCAGAGTGAACCCCGGCGTCCCAACGTCAGCGCCTGAGCTTACTGATGCTTAGGAACATAATTTTTCTTTAAGAGCTTTTTTACATTTTTACAGAAGATTGCAGGCTCTTTTTTCAGCAGGACCAACTTTCTAATGGGATGTTCAGCAGGCAAAAATAGAGGACACAAAACTTGTGGGCGCTTTCTCACTGGGGTCTGGGAACCGTTCCCGAGAACGCGTGGCCCCGAGACCAGTTTATTTATTTATTTTTATTATTATAATAATTTTTTTTCGACACCAGAGCCGCTTGTAGAGGTTGCCTCCGGAACGATCGGTGTGTTCCTGAGTACGGTAGGCTTGTGTACGCGATTGTGCATCGCAAGAGGAAGGGATGTAATAACTATTCAACAAATGTGTGGAGTGTTCGCTTCACAGAACCATGTGAAAAGTAGAGAAGGAAAGGACGGGTAGGGAGGGGAACAGCATGAGCAGGGTGGAAGGTGAAGAGTGCGAGATAAATGAGGGAGAGTGGAGGACGCGGTGGACGTCGGAGGTCAGGAGACACTTATTAAAAGCGGCTCCACGATGCCGCCGTGCGCTCGGTTAAAGACGCACATGAGCTCAGAGTGGTTAATTAACCTTCTGCGCTGAGCCAGCAGATCTGCTCGATGCTCTATAAGGGAAATGTACACACCGTATACCGTGTATGCGCAAGCAGAGAGCAGGTCTTCAGTTCCTATATTTGCTGACATCGTATGAATCCTTCTGAGCCTGAGATGACGACGGATACCAGGACCACCCAAAAATCATCACTTTTTTTTTTCACACCACAACGTTATCCTCTTCACTTTGGTGTCCTCCAGCAACTCGGGTCACTTTTCAAGGTTTTTTCTTTCTTCTCCTCCCAGATTTTTATTCTTTGCCCTGAAAGTTCAGTACGTAAGTGCTGAAGTGTGAAACTCATTTTTCGTGCCTTCGAGCGACCAAGAGAACAAATCCCTGGTCCTGGTGCAAACATCAGTCTTGGACCTCGCTTAGCTGAAACCTGGAGCATTTCAAGGAATCTGTCCGGCTGTGATCGCCCGCAACGCCGAGCGATGTCATCAGTTCAGCTCGGGTCACGTCATTGATTGTTTTTGGGTTAAGTTGAGGGAGGAGAAAGGGTTCTCATGGGCAGTGAAGGAGAAGGAAGGATGCTTAACGTGTCGTTATACATTAAACCAGACTGAGGCGCTTGAATCAGCTCAGCGTTATGACACGCATGTTTGTGCTACACTATGCAAGCGCTTAAAGGGATGGTTTGGATTTTTTTCAATGAAATTGAAGCGCCTTGCAAAGTAAATGCATTTCCTGCTCTGCAGACCGACTGAAAAGTGTGTCAGTCACCTGGAAGGCGACAATTGGGGCCAAATTCCATAACCCTCGTTCCGTGCACAAATGTATTCCAAAAGAGACTCGAATCAGGCTTCAGTCCCACTGAGCTAAATCAATATATATCTTAAAACGTTACATTCCATTGAGTACAAATGATTAAACTCTTTTCTTTCCCTGGAACTAGCCGTATGGCTAACCAGAATGCTTTTTGTTTTGCACAGAATAAGGATTGTGGAATTTGGCCCCGTTTACTTACATTGTACTCGAGTTCCAGGTGACAAACCTCTCTGCTTCTGTGTAGAGCGGGAACATTTATAATAATAAAAGACTTATGTACTGACATGCATTTCATTTTGATTTAAGACAGACTTTAGGGGGAAAAAATCCAAACTATCCCTTCAACGTCTGACACGCCGTGCATCTCAGGATTTAAAAAAAAAAAGCCCTGTTTTTCTTTCTAGAGTGTTGGGTCCAAAAGAAAAAAACCAACGAAGTCCTCAGTCCAGCCTGACGTTCTTGGCGGAAAAACATTTCATGCCTTTTCATGTTTGTTTTTTCCATTGTAATTAGCGACAAAGTGATCGATGTGCTGTTTTAATCTTTAGTAGATGATCTCTTCTTGTCATGTGCTAAGGGATGTTGGATTATTAAGTTCGCAGAAGACGGGGACGGAAGGGACGAGGGCTTGTTTAACAGACAATTTCGCGTAATAAGCAGTCATTTCGACGAGTGAGCAGCAGCAGCAGCGCGGTCGGAGCCCGTATTAGTCGTTTGCCGTTAAAAACGAAGACGAGCCGTTTCCTCGAAGTGACAAATTGTCTCCAAACACGGATCACATCGCGGAAGAGCAAATGCACAGAAGTTCTCGCTCTGCCGTCGTGCTTTTATCATTGCTTCATTGATTTTAAGGGATTTGTCCATTATTTTGTTGTTAGCATGTCGCACTTTGTTTTCATTACAAAATTCGAGTTCAGCTTTATTAAATCTGAACGCTCAGTGTAAGTGATGAAGCTAGGTTTTGTTTGCTGAATATAGTTTGTTTCTCTCTTCAGCTTGACGAGCGCGAGGACCGTGTGGCCACTCTGAGTCTGGAGGCGGAGTCTCTGAGACAGAAAGTTCGTACCCGCGACCAGGAGGCGGCTGACCTCTGCCTGCAGCTCGTCACCTCCCAGGATGCACTGCAGCGGGTGACCGGTGAGCTGAAGAGCTGCAGGAGAGAGCTGAGAGAGTGGGTAAGAGCATCACACACGCCGGAGACGCACGCCGAGCTCGACACGTGTATCTAGAACAGATAAATACGTCGTGTCCGTGCTCCATGAGACAGACACACACTGTGTTGTGTTGGACAGGAGATGCAGAGACGAGGACACGAGCAGAGAGAGGACGAGCTGAAGGCTGAGCTGAATCAACTGCAGCACCAGTACACCACCTGCTACTCACAGGTTCGGCACATCACCGGTCCAGTCCCACCACTCACCCTGCTTTCCTTCCTCTTCTTTATTAATTTGTACTTCCTATATCTTTCTTTCTTCTTTCTTTTTTTCTATTTTGTTCTACACCTTCTTTTCCTTTTTCTTCCTCTTTCTGTTTATCCTCATATTATGTTTTCTCCTTGTTTTTTCTCTTCTTTTCCTTTTTCTTCTTTCTTTTCCTTCGACCTTTTTACTCCTTACTTCTTTCTTTCATCTTTTTCTCTCCCACTTCTATTTCAATCTCTATATTTCCTCTTCTTCTTTCTTCTTCCTCTTTCTGTTCTTTCTCATATTTAGTTTTCTCTTTTTGTTTTCTGTTTCCTTCTTTCTTTTTCTTCCTTCCACCTCATTTTTTCATCCTTTTTAGTCCTCTGCTTTTTCTTTTCTTTTTCCTATTTTTTCTTCCTCCTTCATCTTTCTTATTTCAATTTCAATTTTCTTTCTTTTTCTTCTCATATTCTTCTTTGTCTCACTAATTTTCACTTGTTTATTCTTCTTCCTTTTTCCACTTCTTCCTGTTTATTTTTCACTTTCTTTCTTCTTCTTTTTTTCTTTCCTCTTTTTTTCTCGTCTTCTCATGTTTCTCTACTTTATTTTCTTATTTTTACTTGTTTCTTCTTTAGTTTTCTCTTCCTTTAATTCTTCTTCTTTTGTTTAACTTTACTTTTTTTTCTTTTCTTTCTTTCTGCCTCTTATTCCTCCCCTAATTGTTTCCTCTTTCTTTTCAAGTCCCCCTTTATATAAATATAAATATAAGTGTGTGTGTGTGTGTGTGTGTGTGTGTGTGTGTGTGTGTGTAGCTGGAGGAAGAAGAAGCTGTGGTGTCCAGGTTGAGGGCGGAGCTGCAGCAGGCTCAAGGACAGAGGGACACGGTGCTGTCCCAGCTACAGGAGCAGCACCATCAGCTCCGTCTGCTCACAGAGAGACAGCACAGCGCTCAGCAGCAGGTAGCAGCACATCTGCAGCGTCAGGGCCGCACATACCACAAGCACAACATTGTAGTTTCTATTGTTTCATTAGGACAGATGTTACAGATGTTAAATAAACGATGATTAATCTGTTGTCATTCAGCCTAAAGCTAAACATTCATGTGTCTAGAAAGATGATTTACTGTTTTGGGCCGATATCATAGAACAGTTTGGTGTGGGTGTGTGTGGGTGTGTGTGGGTGTGTGTGGGTGTGTGTGGGTGTGTGTGGGTGTGTGTGTGTGGGTGTGTGTGTGCGCTGTAGGTGGCCTGCAGAGACGAGGCCATGCTGAAGTTGACCGCTGAGCTGAGCACCACGCAGGAACTTCTGACCTCCGCGCACAACGAGGTGCTTTACACCTTCAGTCCGTCACATCACATCACGCCACCTCTCTGTCTTCCTCCTCTTCTCTCTTCTTCTCTTCGTCTTTTCTTCTCTTCTGTATTTCTACTTCTTACTTTTCTTCGTTCTTTTCTCTCTTTCTTCCCTGTATTCTAACTCGTCTTCCTCTTTAGCTTTTTTCTTCTTCTTCGTTCCTCTTTATCACCTTCATGCCTTCTTCCACTTCAAATTTTCTTCTTCGTCTTCTTTTTCTTCTTTGTAGTCTTCTTCCTTTTTCCGACATCCTCGTCATCCTTTTTCCCCTTCTTCATCTTTTCCTCTTCTGTTTCTTTTTCCCTTTTCTTTACGTTCATCTCCACTGTGCCTTTTCTCGTTCTTATTCCTTATCCTGTTTCCTTAAATTCTTCTTTTTGATTCTTCTTCTTTTAATTTATTCTTCCTCATCTTCTACTCCTCCTCCTCCTCCTTCTTCCTTTGTTTTGCTTCCTCTTACACTTCTTCTTATTCTTCCTCTTTGCTCTTTTCTCTCACCTTATTCTTTTAACTTCCTGTCATTCTTCATCTTCTTTTTGTCTACTTCCTCCGTCCCTCTTCCTATTTTCTCCTTCTTTTTATTACTTCCTTTTCTTTCCTTTGCTACCTTTTCTTCTTCCTGGTTTCTATTGTTCTTCTTTTTCTAATTTTTTCCTAATTTACATTTTCTGTCATGATTATTAATAGTAGTAGTATTAGTGTTATACCTCCTCTGAAGGCCCGTGAGACCCTCTGGACTCTTATTTCGTGTCTCGCTTGCCTTCTCTGTGTTGGTTAGAGAGAGAGAGAGAGACAGTAAACAGGAGAAACCTATAAAATCGATTCTATCCTTGACTCCGAGATCACTGGCTGCAAATTGAACATGAGAGTAAACAGGAGAGCGGAGAACCCCGCGTCTCATCCACCGCCCTGCGCTTCTGCGTACAGCTACAGCGTCCTGCCGTGACCGGGGCTCTGCCTTGTCCCTCGGCACACCACGCTTCGCGGCGGAGGCCTCTGCAGGCCTGAGATGAAGGGCAGGATGAGGATTAAACCCAGACCTCACCTCAGAAAGCCCTCGCTCATGTCTGACCAGGCGGCTGGTTGTTTTTCCCGTGAGTGTCCTCGCGTGTCATAAACAGGACATCGCTGTCACTTCAGTCTCTCTCCAGTCAACCTTTTCAGTTCCTTGATGTATATATTATATTTATATTTTCTGGTTTTTTTTTTTTTTTTTCCTTTTTTTTCCCCCATGGATGGAGCGTTGAATAATGCATCAGAACCCGCTCCCATGTTGCGTGTTTTTATCATTAGCATGCAGCTCCAGTTAGCCACAGAATGCTTACGAGCTCCGGTGAAATGTTTGTGATGTTATTTATTTATGTCGCTCCTCTCAATTATTCATTTGTTTATTTATTCATGGCAGAACTAACTGCGATTGGAAAATTCATTTTTGCTGAAGGGCAGCCGTCTTCGCCTCCGTCTCCGCAAACCCCCCCCGCCCCCCCCCTCGTGCATCAGACTAGTTAGTCGTTTCTTCCTCAGTCTCGCACAGAGACGTCTTTTTAATCTGGAGATGAAGACGGAACGCAAATGGAGGGGATGGAAATTGTGTGCGCGTGTGTGTATTGGGAGGGGGGGGGGCGGGACTGTGACGTGATTGTACTCGTCTACTACATCTTTTTGTTTGTCCTCATCTTTTAAACTTTTTCGCACCACAAGAACCTGGAAAGAATAATTACAGCAGCGAGCGGGACAAACGCGCCTCCGCAGCCTTATACATGTGTGTGTGTGTGTGTGTGTGTGTGTGTGTGTGTGTGTGTGTGTGTGTGTGTGTGTGGGACTACAATGGGCTTTGATGGCTGATAAACACCCTCCTTCCTCCCCCCACTCAATCCCCCTCTTCGTCCTCGTCCTCACATGCTCGCCTGCTTTTTACAGCCCATTGTTTGCTTACTGTGTTGCCCGTAATTACACGCTTTGGAATTCTTTGGTAATTTCACACTCGCGTACACACGCGCCATAATTAATTCTGCAAAGTGATCACAGCTCGGAGAATGTTAAAGGTGTTTTGTGCGCGCGTGTACGTGCAGAAATACGTTCCCTTTTAATATTCATCCGAGCGTCTGAGTTTGAAAGAGATAAGCTTTGATTTAAGCAGAGTTTCAGGATTATATATTAAAATGAAAGAAAAGTTTTGCATTTAAAACTTGGGACGACATCATCACACGTTCATCGTTAATGTCCTTCAGATGATTCCGTAGGTTTATCCTGCTCAGGGACCCATACACTCACACACACTCACTCAAAGCCACGGGCAGTACGGAAACACCGGCCTAACCTGCATGTCTTTGGCCAGTTGGAGGAAACCGGAGAACCCAGAGGAAACCAACCAAGCACGGGGAGAACATGCAAACTCCACACTCACACACAGACCTGCAGCGGGAATCAAACCCTTGACCTTGACAGTTCTAGGCCCCAGCGCTAACCACTAATGGCGTGATGAAGTTGAGCTACTGCTCCCATGCCAAAGTCGATTATTTTCCTATAACACCGTATGCTGAAGTGTTTTATTCCTCTTACACCGCAGCAGATTGCAAAGAATTTTGCAATTTTTGCAGTTTGTTTGTTTTATTTATTAGTTTATTAATTTTTTATACAACATATATTTATAGCTACATGTTACTGTTTCTTTTCTTCTTTGTGATGTTGCTTGAACTTTTTTCTAAATTTTCTCAGTTTTACCTCTGACACAGGAGACTCCTTATATAAAGAGCATGCAGAGTGGGGAGGATCCTGTAAACGACACATTTCTATGGATTAGATTAGATTAGACTTTGTCGCTGTGCAGTGTACAGGTATGGGCCAGTAAAATGCAGTTAGCATCTAACCAGAAGTGCATACACGACCTCTTTACAATAAATAACAAATGTTGTAAAAGAAGGTTATGGGTTCATATGTGCAGGTAATATAAATCCAAAGTGTTATAAATAGGATATATGTACAGAGTCAGCTAAATGAAATGTTATATTAATATAATAATAATAATTGTGTCATGTTGTCATAATATTCTCATATATATCAATATACAACATCTAGAAATAAATTTAGTTTATAAAAGTGTTTTTTCTTTTTTTTTTTTTTTTTGGCTGATTGTGTGTGTGTGTGTGTGTGTGTGTGTGTGTGTGTGTGTGTGTGTGTGTGTGTGTGTGTGTGTGTGTGTGTGTGTGTGTGTGTGTGTGTGTGTGTGTGCAAGCAGTGATTTAATCTCCTCTGAACAGTTGATATTGAGATGTATATCTGCTGGTGACTCTAGATGAGTCTCTGCAGCAGAGCTCAATTTTTTGCAGATGCACTTGACAATAGTGTTTTTGCAAGAACTGCTCCCTAACAGCTGATCTTTATGTCCTAAAATAACTGACTGTTGTTGTCGTTGTTGAGTAATTACTTTGTAACATACATGTTATTTTATAGTTTTGTTCTAGAATGTAAGAAAATAAGTCACAAACTTGTGTACAAACTTCTGACTGATGCTGTACATATATACAGTATGGATGTCTGTGTAGTACAGTACAGAATAGATATGGGTGGAACGTACAGTACAGTAGTGCAACGATAATATAAATTATGGATGTGACAAAGATGCGTAGTGGATGAATAGTCCATGATTAGGGTGAGGGGTATCTTTGATAATGCACTCACTATTTTTTGTAAATGTCCTACATGATAGGTTTTCTAAAGAAATGTTAACTTATGATAGCGTGGATGTTAATACAAACCTGTGGTTTTTAACTACTGGTATATAAAATTACTCAACACCTGCTAGCCAATTGTGAATTTATCAGCACCATGACATAAAACAAGAGCTTAGAGCTAAGAACATCCCAGACCACCTCCTAAAGCTCACAATCTGCTCTGAATTGTCAACACCTGCTATGGTGTCTCACCTGATAAAGACCAACTGGACACCTATGACTACAGAAGCTATGATCCTGCTGCACACTCATGTAATAAACTTCACCATATGCATATCTGTTAGAGCGTACTATTTAGTAGTTTAGTGCACAGGGAGGGTTTAATGTTATTATAATGCATAATTTAGTAGTTTAGTGCAGGTTCAGATTTAGGTGTGGATTTAGTACAGTCCCCAGCTGGGAGAAATGAGTCAAGTCAAGTCAATTTTATTTATATAGAGCTTTTAACAATTGACATTGTCGCAAAGCAGCTTTACACAATAAAAGAAGTAAGTCTGTATGCAGTGTGTATGAATCAAAATGATCGGATTGGCCCTGATGAACGAGCCGAGGGCGACGGTGGCAAGGAAAAACTCCCTGGGATGGTAATAGGAAGAAACCTTGAGAGGAACCAGACTCAACAGGGAACCCATCCTCATCTGGGTGATAACGGATAGCAGAGATTAATCAACTTAATAATGTGTACTGGAAGTTCAGTGTAACAGGAGATGTGTTAAAATTAAAATTAAAAGTCGGCCTCACCGGTTTCAGTGAATCGGTCTGGGAGCACGATGATTGAAAATGTCTGTCCTGTAAATCTGCCCTGATAGTTAATAATCCTAATTTCGGAAAATCCTTAACAAATCAGTGTTCACAGTTTTAGTTTTCCAAGAAAATGCAACACAGCTCCGAGACAAAATGGTGTCCGGGATTCCCCTCACGATTTAAAGGCTCAGAGACAACATTGTTACATTTGTGTAAAATTCATTTCCTTACATGCGCTTATGGTTTTTGGCCACATGATGGCAGTGTGAGGAAAGGGGACAGAGATTTAGTCCAGTGGATTGATATATCCGTGTCAAAGTCGTATAAGAGTCACTTTGTCGGACGAATCCGACTTACGAACGTGCTCCTGGAGCGGAACGTGTTCATAAGTCAAGGACTACCTGTAACTCCTGGAGCATATTATTTAGTAGTTCAGTGTGCAGGATGGGATTTAGCTGTGGAGTTGGGATCTATTGGAGCACATTTTGGTTTGGATTTATCCATTTTAGCGGTATGCTCGCTCCACTCCCTATAGGAATTCGGCATATTTTTTGATTCAATGATCCATTATGAAGAGGCACGATGATCTGAAAAAACAAATCACCATGGAATTTTTTGACACCTAGGATTTATTTTATTTGTCCTTATATATGTGGATTAATTATGTTTTTTATTCGAATCCTCTCTGTCCTGCTTGCTTTTTTCTCATGTGTCATACAGAACAGCAGATCAGTGAAGCTTGTGTGTGTGCGTTGTTTGTCTGCAGCTCGCAGGCCAGGTTCAGGAGGTAAAGACTAAAGCTGAGGAGGTCACGACCCTGAAGGAGGAAGTGAGAAGGTTACAGACGCTCCTGACTCAGAGGGAGGCGACACTCGAAGAGAAAAAACGCAAAAGCCTTCAGCTCCAGTTAGAAAAGGACAATCTGCACACACAGGTCAGAGCACCGATGTCGGCCGCTTTCTTGTTTCAGGTCAGGATCTTCTTGTTCTCAGTGTTCTGGATGTTGCACTCTGCTTGTTGTGCATCAATATGATGATTTTAAACGCTCTGTTGTTACGGGGCGTGGCTCAAATGACACAAATTTGCTGTTAGTACATTCTCATGTCTTTAAACTGCATTACAAATAAGACTTGTGCGCGTTAAATTTTGCGTAAACAAGTGCAATACTTTAATCTTTTACCGATTTCTTATTCATATCCTGTAACCTCAGTGTCCATGCTAAACTTCACGCGTTTATACACTAGAAGTGGATTGTTTAGAGAGAGAATAAGGATTGTGTGTGTGTGTGTGTGTGTGTGTGTGTGTGTGTGTGTGTGTGTGTGTGTGTGTGTGTATATATAACTGGAGTGTATTTACAGTAGGGCAGCTCTCCCAGGAGCAGCCCGCCTTGTGTAGCGTACATCAGCATCCGCAAAGCCGCGGAATTCCAAATTAGCCTCATTTAATTAGCCCGTGGTTACGGTTCCTTCATTTATTTTAATCTGGTTCGTGCTCCGTGATTGGTTCACGATATAGCGCTTTTTTTTTATTAGGGAAGATTGATTTAATCGCATCGATTGTGTATCTTTATTAAATCTAAACAATGGACCCCTCTTGCAGAGCAGGGTTATTTTTCATAATTAATGACTTTAAGGAGTGTGTGTGTGTGTGTGTGTGTGTGTGTGTGTGTGTGTGTGTGTGTGTGTGTGTGTGGTGAGTTTAGTAAAGCTACTGTATGTCAGTTGCTAGTATTCACAGTGGGAGGAATTAGTAAATGTGGGACAGTGTGTTACAGTGAGAAGGTGGTATATACAGCGCCATGAAAAAGTATTTGCCCCCTTCCTGAAGTTTTATGATCCAGATCATCAAGCAAATTTGAATATTACACAAACATAACCCGAGTAAATACAAAATGCAGTTTTTAAATGATGATTTCATTTATTAATTGAAAAAAAAAAACAGTCTCCAAACATGCCTGGCCCTCTGTGAAAAAGTAATTGCCCCTAAGCCTAATAACTGCTGTTGTCGGCCTTGGCAGCAACAATTGCAATCTAGCCTTTGCGATAACTAGAAACGGGTCTCTCTCATCGCTGTGGAGGAACTTTGACCCGCTCTTCCTTGCAGAATTGTTTTAATACACACATGACACACATGATGTTATACAATTTCTGTTATCTGTTATCACCCAGATGAGGATGGGTTCCCTGTTGAGTCTGGTTCCTCTCAAGGTTTCTTCCTATTGCCATCTCAGGGAGTTTTTCCTTGCCACTGTCGCCGTCACCCTTGGCTTGCTCATCAGGGACAATCTCATTATCTAGACACATTTTTCTTACACATATATACATTTCCATAAGTCTTCTTTTCATTTTCTTTTCATTTCTTTGAAGCTGCTTTGAGACAATGACCACTGTTAAAAGCGGAGGGTTGGAGGGTTTTTGAGCATGAACGGCCTGATTAAGGTCATCTTCAAAAGTCTGGACACACCAAAACTTTCTTTTATTATTATTTATTTATTAAATTTATTCCTGATATGTTGCAAACTAAAAGCAAGAGGACGTTTTTTTTATTTTTTTTATTTTTTATTTAACACATTAAATTTCTTATCGGAAAATACTGTACATTTCTGTATGTATGAACAGAAAATATTTGCAGTATTATTAACAATAATATTAATAATTATCATTATTATTATTAGAAAAACGCTCTTGCTGACTGCTCCAGAGGGGAGTGTGTTTGTGTGTGTTTGGTTGGTTACAGCATTATGTTGAGAGGATGAGCAAGAGAACACGTTTATCAGAAAGAGCATGAAGAGGCTGCGCATGTCGAGCAGCTGGACCAAGTTTAACACTTCCGCTCACAGCTCTTTTGATTTTGTTTGATAACTCGGGTCGTGCAGCGTCCACAGGAGCGTCTACCTTATTGTCTCTGCTTTTGTCTCGTCCTTTCCCATTTACACACACGTTCATGGCCATGTGCGCACACACAGACACACACTTTCTCGTCTTGTCAGGATGAAAACGATATTAAAAACAAAATGAGATTTGAAATTTTTATGTTTGACAAGCGACTTGATGAAGGGGTTTCATTGCACGGGTTTTGATCCATGGACATTTTATGCTAATGGCACCGCCGGCCCAGTTTGGAAATTAATCAGTGGAAAGAGAGAGAGAGAGCTCCTTAAACAATTTCTTTCTCTCTCTCTCTCTCTCTCTCTCTCTCTCTCTCTCTCTCTCTCAGGAGCTGAAACTCATCAGAAATAGCCATGGGGTGTTGTCTGTCCGTGTGATGAGGTTGGGAGAGAAATAGGGGCGTTAGAAAATTACGCCACAGCTTAGCACTGATTGATGCGCTAATGTATGCAGCCATGAGTGTAATATTGATTAGACTCTCTGTCAGTCCGTCTCTCTCTCTCTCTCTCTCTCTCTCTCTCTTTCTCTCTCTCTCATTTCCATCCTCAGGGAATGTTCACGCCGTCTCTCCTCATCTCTGCTTATTCTCCAGCCTCTTATTCCATTTATTCTGTGTTTCTGCTCCCTGCCCTTCTCTTCATTTATTTCTATTTCAACACACACACACACACACACACACACACACACACACGTCGTCCTCTCACCGTCGCCCTGAGAGACATTGCTGCAGCCGAGTCACTAATGGAGTCATTATCGGATTTCACTCTCTTAAAACAACACAATTAGTGCAGCGCTCTTAATGACGCTGGCAAGGTAAATGCAGACCAAACTGCCCCTCCCTCTCCGTCTCTCTCTCTTTCTGTGTCACCACCCTGCTTAGAGGACTCCAAGTTAAATACATCACGCAAAGCCGATATCGTGTGCCACGTGTGTGTGTACATGTGTTTCTGTATGTTTTGAGCGAGCCGTTGTGATTTATTACTTTTCTTCGACCAGACAGCTGTTCCACCGCTTCTTATTTTTGTAACGCATCATAAACAGGAGAGAGAGAAAAAAAAAAGATAATATTATCCCATCTGCAATATTACACTCCGGAGTCTAATAATCTAACGGCGAGCCGCTGTCATTAAAGTGCCACAGGAGCGAGCAAGACTCGCCGCTCTCGCTCTTATCTGCAGCCGTTGATTACACACGAACGTTTTCCGTCAATCGGAACGAATTTATTTCGTCTACAGGCCGCGAATAAACACGCCACTATCTCCGTTCCCAAATTAATTTGCGTGAACGTGTACAATAAATAAATAAATAAAAAAACTGGGTGTTAATGCCATTTGCGTAGTACCAACTGTCTGGTTTTGGGTGATCGCCGATGAAATATGAGCACAATATCAACATGTGGCGACTTCCTCACAGTAGGTCTGTTTACTAACAGTGCTCGGGGTTCTGCAAGCGGCTTGTTAGGCGTCAATCTGAGCTTCCTTGATTCTTGAGGAGAGAATTTCGTAAAAATTGGCAGAGTTCACGTCATGACCCGATTTAGAGGCGGGGCTTCCCGGTTTTGTGATGTCACTGAATTAATCTTGGTTAAGATTAGTAAAGATTGAGATGAACGGATGGTGGTTGTCGTGGCAACGATAGAATTTTTAACCAGTTCGGCGCAAATCTCGAGTTAAATCAAGACCCCGAGATGAAATGAGAAGTTTACTCAACTAAAAGTAGAAGTACACTTAAGTGTTTAACGTTACAGCTCACCATAGGATTTTTTTTTTTTATAGTAAACCCTCAAACCCCAAGCAGAAACGTAGTTAAGTAGGAGTGCAGATATTTCTCTGAGGATGCAGAGGAGCAAAAGTGTAAAAGTGTCCTCTAATAAACCTACTCAAGTGAAGTACAGATAGGCGAAAGATGTACTCAAGTAACTCAGTTACCTTCCACCTCCGGTCGTTTCAGGGCGAGAGCCAGCGGGAGGCGCTGTGCCAACTCCGCGCCGAGGTACAGAGGTGGCAGCAGGAGGCGCAGGGTCGTACGGAGAGCCAGGGAAAGGAGGTGCAGGGGTTGAGGAGCGAGCTGCGGGAGGAGCGGAGTCGCCTGCTTCGGCACGGAGCCGACCTGGAGCGCCTGCAGCGAGAGCTGGAGTCGACGCAGAAGCAGCAGAGAGACGCCGAGGACGAGGTGGAGCCTCTTACATAAGAGCTACGATTTGAAAACGCATTAAACACAACGACTTTGGCTAAGGGGGCCAATACATTGCACAGTCGTAGTGTTTGATTACCTGATTAAAAAGCTACAGTGATAACGAGGATTCTTCTGCAAGATCCTCACTGAGAATTCTCTGTGTTTGTGTGTGTGTGTTTGTGTGTGTGTGTTTGTGTGTGTGTTTGTGTGTGTGTTTGTGTGTGTGTTTGTGTGTTTGTGTGTGTTTGTGTGTGTTTGTGTGTGTTTGTGTGTGTGTGTGTGTGTGTGTGTGTGTGTGTTTGTGTGTGTTTGTGTTTGTGTTTGTGTGTGTTTGTGTTTGTGTGTGTTTGTGTTTGTGTGTGTGTTTGTGTGTGTGTTTGTGTGTGTGTTTGTGTGTTTGTGTGTGTGTGTTTGTGTGTGTGTGTGTGCGTTTGTGTGTGTGTGTGGTGTTCCCAGGTCTCCCGTAAGGAAGCAGCTCTCCGCTCTCAGGACTCGGAGCTGACTCGGCTGAAGGCGGATCTACTCGAGGCTAGGAGCTCAGCGGCGGACGCGGAGGCCCGGGCGCGGCCCCTCGGCGAGTCGCTGCAGCTCTACAAGCAGAAATATCAGACCTGTGTGAGCAAGATGGCAGAACTGGAGCGCGCGCGGCAGAGCCACGAGGACGACCGCAGGCACAGCAGGGCTCAGGTCTTCCAAAAGTCTCCGAGTAGTTCAAATAAAAGTTTTTCAAAACAGCAGAACAATCCGCCGTCGCAGGCTGAAAGAGCTTATTAATACTTAATATTTGTTTAAATAGGATTCACAGCAAAAGTAAAAAAAATAAATAAACTCAAATGAAAAACTAATTACAAGTGGGAAAACTTTCCTCTTTGTATTAAAGCAAATTAGATTATAGATGCTAATTAAACCCGGTTTGCATTTATTCCACATATTAAAACTGTAACTGTTTGTATCTCTGCTCTATTCCTCCACCGCCGCTTTATAATCGGATAAAATCAATTAACCGAGTTCATTAAAATTTATTTATATTTATTTATCTCTCAATAAAAACTCTAATTCTAATCCTCCACAAAGCTCTCGGCTACATGATAAGAACGCTAACGTTTTCAGTAAAGTTTAAATGTCAATGTTACGTTGTGTTACAGTGCTGTGAAAAAGTATTTGTCCCCTTCCTGATTGATTCAGATCATCAATCTAAGTTTAATATCACACCAAGATAACCCGAGTAAATACAAAATGCAGTTTTTAAATGATGATTTCATTTTTTAATGGAAAAAAAATAAAACACGCTCTCCAAACATGCCTGGCCCTCTGTGAAAAAGTAATGCCCCCCAGAACCCAGTAACTGGTTGTGCCACCCTCGGCGACAACAGCAGCAATCAAGCATGTGCAAAAACCGGCAGTGAGTCTCTCACATCGCCGTGGAGGAATTCTGGCCCGCTCTCCTGTGCAGAATTGTTTTAATTCAGCCACACTGGAGCATTTTCGAGCACGAACGGCCTGATTAAGGATCTCAGTAGGAGTTAAGTTTGGACTTTGACTAGTCCACTCCAAAACCTTATTTATATATTTGTTTTATTTATTTTTGGGAGCCATTCAGAGGTGAACTTGCGGGTGTGTTTCAGATCATTGTCCTGCTACATAACCCAAGTGCGCTCGAGCTTGGGGTCACGAACTGACAATTTTTCACACCAGGCAGGTTTGGACTCTTTCTCTCTCCTCGTCATTCCCTCTTTCTGTCTCTCTGTTGCTTTTCTTCTCTCCTTTTTTATTTATATTTGTCTCCATCTCCGCACTCAAACCCTCTTTCTGCTTTTTTCCCTCCCTTTTTCTTCACTTTCTCTTTCATCTTTCTCACCCTCTTGGTCTTTTTCTTGCCCTCATTCTCTCTCCTTTCTCTTTGATACACTTTCCCCCCCCCCCACCTTTTTTCCCTTTCCCTCTCTTTCTCCGCTGTCTCACCCGCTCTCTCGGTCTCTTTCTGCTAATCTCTCTCTCTCTCTCTCTCTCTCTCTCTCTCAACCTTTGTCCCTTAATAAATGAAATCACTATTTAAAAACTGCATCTTGTATTTACCTGGGTTTTCTTGTTGTTATATTATGTTTTTTCATGATCTGAATCATTTAAAGATTGATTCAAATTCAAATCAAATTCAAATTTTATTTGTCACATACACAGTCATACACAGTACGATATGCAGTGAAATGCTTAGACGACTGCCCTGACCTTAGAATAAAGACTATTAATAGGAAGTAAAAAGAATATATATATACAGTATATATACAGTACAGAGCAAAAGTTTGGACACCCCTTCTCATTCAGCGAGTTTTCTTTCTTGTGTTCTTTCTTGTGTTCTTTCGCCCAAACGCGTCTCTTCTGCTTATTGCCTGTCCTTAGCAGTGGTTTCCTAGCAGATCTTCTACCATGAAGGCCTGATTCACACAGTCTCCTCTTAACAGTTGTTCTAGAGACGTGTCTGCTGCTAGAACTCTGTGTGCCATTGACCTGCTCTCTGATCTGAGCTGCTGTTAACCTGCGATTTCTGAGGCTGGTGACTCGGATGAACTGATCCTCCGCAGCAGAGGCGACTCTCGGTCTTCCTTTCCTGGGCCGGTCCGCATGTGAGCCAGTTTCGTTGTAGCGCTTGATGCTTTTTGTGACTGCACTTGGGGACACTTTCAAAGTTTTCCCAGTTTTTCGGACTGACTGACCTTCATTTCTTAAAGTAATGATGCCACTCGTTTTTCTTCACTTAGCTGCTTTTTTCTTGCCGTAATACAAATTCAACCTCTTTGAATGAGAAGGTGTGTCCAAACTTTTGCTCTGTACTGTATCTAAAAAGTAAATTTAACTAAGAAGGAATAAAAGAATAAAATAAAATATCAGAACATACAACACATACAACTTTACACAATAAATAAGTAGAATATTTATCAAAGTGAAAAGTTTGATACCATTATTGTCTTGGCCTTATACGTCTATCTATGAAAAAAAAAATTTGAAAATTGTTTAGTATGCTAATTAGGTCCAACCTCCTTTCTGTGGCACTGAGATCACATGTCCCGAGACCTCATTAAAATGTTCTACAGAACAGCCGTCATGGCGGACACACAGAGCCAACACGCACAAAAGGTGCAACCTTCACTTGTTTGTGGTTCCGACATCGTGTTTGTTTTTTTGCATCTTGCCATGTGACTATTTAATTTGCATACTCATTAATATTCAGGATCTGCCAAAGGTGGGCGTGTACACAGGATCAGCCTTGTCTGCGTTTAATTATTTCAGCGTTTATAAAACACATTATATTTGCTATAGTGACTTTATTTTTTTTTCTCTTTATTTTAACGCACATTCTTATACATTTAATATAAATTCTGATGAACCATGTACAGTCTGTGTCGAGCTTTAAGGCTTTCTCTAAGGAAAAACCAGGACTACTTTTACACATCACTGTGTGTCCATGCTCGTCCATGCTGATGACGGGGAAGGGTTGTGATCTGTACCATGAGAGAGCTGACCTTTAAGCCAGTGGTGTTTTAGATGTGTGTGTGTGTGTGTGTGTGTGTGTGTGTGTGTGTGTGTACACTTTGTTTAAATGCGATCAGGTGTTGGAGCGAGCGGAGCAGGTGGCGCGTCTGCAGGCGGAGGTCGCGGCTCTGCGGAGCGACGTGGAGTCTCGCTGCGTTCAGCTGGAGAGCGGAGACGAGGCCCTGACCGCCCTGAGCCGGCGCCTGAGAGACGCGCAGAGGGAGCTGGAGCTGAGCCACGCCCACGTGCAGGAGCGCGAGCTGGTGATCGACACGCTCCGAGACAATGTGGCCGTCCTGCGCAGTCAGGTCAGAGTCCTTCTGCTTGGAAGCTGATTTAACACCACGTTACAATTCAGATCGAGATTCGAACCTGACTAGCAGCGTTTTCTGAGAAATCACTCAACTTTCATCAGTTCTTATTTGTCCTCTGTCTTTCTCCTGTGTCTCATCTCCTCTCTCGGTCTCTTTCTTGCCATCTCTCTCTCTTTGTCTCTCTCTCTTTGTTTCTCTTTGTCTCTCCTTTTTTATTTCTGTCTCTCACTGTCTCTGTCTCCCCACTCATTTCTCCATTGGTGTCTTTCTTGTCCTCTCCCTCTTCTCTTACTTTCTCACCGCTTGTTTCCCCATTTTATGTCACTCTCTCTCATTTGATTCCTGTTTTTTTTTTTTGTCTCTGTCTCCCCATTCAAACCCTCTATCTGCTTTTTTCCTCCCTCCTTCTTCACTTTCTCTCTCATCTTTCTCACCCTCTCTTGGTCTCTTTATGGCCGTCATTCTGTCTTTCTCCTTCTTGCTCTTCGTCTCTCCTTCTTTCCTTTTATCTCTCACTGTCTTTGTCTTCCCCACAAACCACTTTTTCTGCTTTTTCTTCTTCTTCTTTCTTCACTCTGTCTTTCATCCATCATCATTCTTTTACTCTCTCTCTCTGTCTCTCTCTCTCTCTGTCTTTCTTTTAGTTGCTTCTTTAGTCTTTCGTCCTGTCTCACTTGCTGTCTCTTCTGGTGTCTTTCCTGTCATTTCCCTCTTTCTCTGTCTCGCTCTCCCTCACTTTCTCTCTGTCCCTAATATCTGAGCGGTTTATGGAGAGACTGTTGTCCCTGTGCTTGTGTGTCCAGGTGGAGGAGAAGGACGAGTGTGTGTTGAAGCTCCAGTCTGATTTCTCTCTCTACAGAGCCACTCACACACACTCCGAGTCAGACTGCCAGTCCCGAGTCTGTCGCATCCAGGAGCTGGAACAGGTGACTCCTTCGACCTGCATGCGTCTCCGCCCTCTCGTCCCGTCCCGTCCCGTCCCGGCGCGGTGTGACTGATGGCGTGTTGTGTCAGCGTGCTCGAGCTTTAATGGACTGTAGTGGAGCGATCCGTCAGGCTGTCGTATCGGGGGAAGCACCGGCGTCTGACTGTAGCCGCGGCTCGGCGTTAGCATCGGTGTGATTTAGCGCCCGCTCCTGCCACCGGCCGCTGATTGATTACCCTCCGGCCGTACCGAGCGCACCCGCCGTCCCCGGCAACCTTTTAGTGGCATTTTACACACGCGCACGGCCGCTCATTTGGCTATTTATACATCTGTAAGTGGCCATGAAATATAGATTTGTCCTGACGCATGTCAGGCGTCGAGCCGCCGCGTGTGACACCTCGTTATTTTAATGGGGGGCAGGGGGGGGGGGGGGTCATGTCAACCTCTGCCACCAACACGCCTGACGTCCATTTTCCCTTCTTCTTTCTCTTTTTTTTTAAACCCCAACAATTTTATTCAAAGTAGTGTACTGCTGTTTTAATCTGCACGTGTCAAAAATGACACACACACACACACACACACACACACACACACACGCACACACACACACGCTCTCTCTCTTGCTCTCTCACACACACATAAACTGTTTCTTTCTTTTCTTCTTTTTCTCGCCCTTCTTTCTGTCACTCTGTTACGCTCACTCTCTCTCTCACCGTCTCCTCTTCTTCTTTCTGTCACTTTTTCTTTCTTTCTTTTCTTCTTCTGTCTCATACATGCATCATCTCTCTTTTTTCCTGTTCTCTCTCGCTCCCTCTCTCTCTTTCTCTCTCGCCCCACAATCTCCTTTTCTTTCTATGTAACTTGAACTGTTTCTGTCCATGTTGTCTCACTTCCTCTTCCTCTCTCTTGTCTCCCCCTCTCCTTTATTTCTCTTTATGATGCTCTCTCACTTTCTCTCTCTGTCACTCTTTGTCTTTCTCTCTATCTGTCTCACTTCTTCTCTCTCTCTCTCTCTCTTGACTTTTACATGCCCTTTATTTTGAACAGTCATAGCATGTCTAACTTATTGAAACATAAAGGATTAAATACATAAATAAATATTTAGTCAAAACCTTTCTCTCTTTTTCTGTCTCTCTCTCCGTATCCTTTTTGTCTGTGTAAGTCTCTTCGTCCCTGTCTTCCTTACAGTCACACTCAAAAGTACAATAAGTGACTCAAAACAGAGTACATAGTCAAAAAGTACAATAAGTGACTCTAACAGACTCAAAATCTCTCTCGCTCTTTTTCTTTCTTTCCTTCTCTCTCTGCCAGTCTTTTTTTTGTTCCCTTCTTTCTCTCTAGATCTTTCCCACAACCCCTCTATTTCTCTGTTACTTTAACTTTAGTTTTTTCCTCTTGTGCGCACACACACACACCGGACACTCAGTGAGAAGAGAGGGGAGGTCGAGAGACGGCCTGAGGGCAGTGAGAGGGGTTTCACTGCTCTCGTGCCTCCAACTTCTCCGTACTTCTCCTGAAGCATGAGGACCGTATGTGACGTACATACGTGTGTGTGTGTGTGTGTGTGTGTGTGTGTGTGTGTGTGTGTGTGTGTGTGTGTGTGTGTGTGTGTGTGTGTGTAGGCGCTGTCCCAGGCCTTGGAGCGCTCCGGAACCTGTCACTCAGAGCTGGAGAAGTTCAGAGAGGAAGCCCAGGCGCAGAAGCAGCTGAGAGACAGCAGCCTGGCTGGTGAGTGCAACGTCCTGCTCTCTGTCTGCGTCCCTCCCCCATCAACAACGCTCACCTGGGCGTGACTAAGGAGTGTGTGTGTGTAGTGATGAGAGCAGATAAACGCAGGTAGACAGACTCTCTCTGTCACACGGTCTGTCTCGCTCTGTATATCTTTCTGTCTTCCTCTCTCTCAGTGTCCGTCTATCTTTCTGTCTCACTGTCTGTCTCCCTCTCTTTCTTTCTTCTGTCTGTTCATCTCTCCCTCTAAAGATTCAGGGTTTTAAAGGTGCTTTATTGACATGAAGCTTTATCGCCAAAGCTTAGAAATAAGAAAATAACAGGAGTAGACGGAAAAAAAAAAAAAAAAAAAAAACAGTATAGAAAGAGTAATGATAAATAAATGTATATAAAATAAAAAAGTAAAGACATTTAATCAAAGATAAAGTGACTCTTGTGAACATAAAAAAGGAGAGAAAAAAAGCATATACATATACAGTACAGAGCAAAAGTTTGGACACCCCTTCTCATTCAGCGAGTTTTCTTTATTGTGTTCTTTCTTGTGTTCTTTAGCCCAAACGAGTCTCTTCTGCTTGTTGCCTGTCCTTAGCAGTGGTTTCCTAGCAGATCTTCTACCATGAAGGCCTGATTCACACAGTCTCCTCTTAACAGTTGTTCTAGAGACGTGTCTGCTGCTAGAACTCTGTGTGCCATTGACCTGCTCTCTGATCTGAGCTGCTGTTAACCTGCGATTTCTGAGGCTGGTGACTCGGATGAACTTATCCTCCGCAGCAGAGGCGACTCTCGGTCTTCCTTTCCTGGGCCGGTCCGCATGTGAGCCAGTTTCTTTGTAGCGCTTGATGCTTTTTGTGACTGCACTTGGGGACACTTTCAAAGTTTTCCCAATTTTTCCGACTGACTGACCTTCATTTCTTAAAGTAATGATGCCACTCGTTTTTCTTCACTTAGCTGCTTTTTTCTTGCCGTAATACAAATTCAAACTCTTTAAATGAGAAGGTGTGTCCAAACTTTTGGTCTGTACTGTATGTACTTAATAATAATCACAGTGATCAGAGTGTATTTGTTTGTGTGGTGTGGTCTCTCTCTGTCTCATTCATTGTCTTTCTGTCTGACTGTCTCACTGTCAGTTTCTGCATTCGTCCCTGACTCTATTTTCCTGACTCTCTCTCTCTGAATATTTTGTAGTCTGTGTTCATCTCTGTCTGTTTTGTCTCAGTTTATTTCTTTGTCTATCTCTTTATCTGTCTGCGTCCCTCTGTCTCCATCTGTCTCTCTATTTCTCGCTTCTAACGCACATTAGACAGAAAAGTTTCCTCGCCGCCAGATCACTTTTTTAAAAGTGCGTAAATAAATATCCAGAGATGAAAATGCAGCCGTATTGATAGAGACAGACGGACGCCTCTGCGAGACTGCACGAGCAGCGATTTCCAGCAGTGCCGGACGCCCGCAGTCATGAGCAGAAATCAGTTTAGTTCCTGGAGTTGTGTGACACATGGGACGGCGCGAGACACGGAGCCTGGACACAGAGCCTGGACGTTACAGTCTGTTCCACTCGCAGAACAAGACCGCTCACAATCCTAATGATAAACATCACAAACCGCACTGCCCTATGGGTTCACTTCTCTCAGTGTGTGTGTCTGTGTGTGTCTGTGTGTGTCAGAGATGCGGAGGCTGCAGGAGTTGATGAGGAAGCTCCAGGCTGATGCTGTGTGCGAGGCTCAGAGCAGACAGGCTGACGTGGACGCTCTGGAGCTCAGAGTCACCGAACTGGAGGAACAACTAGAGGCAGCTCGGAGGCAGTGTGTACAGAAAGAGCAGGTACACACACACACACACACACACACACACACACACACACACACACACTTGTACAGAGATAGTTGCCTTAGGAGTTTTAACACAGCTAGCTTTTCCTCTTGCTCTGTGTGTTTTTTTTTCCAAACCCTACCTACATGTTTTATTAACAGAAAATCCCTTTAATACTTTTATAGTTTATTAGTGTGCTGTAAATAATAATAATAATCTATAACCAGGTGTCTGAGTATATTTAGTCCTTCGTACTACACGTGTCTCTCCTTTACTTGAGTGGTTTTATTAGAGGAGACTCTTTCCTGTTACTCCCATCAAACATACCTCGAATGCCTCTGTACCTCGACTCCGCAGGCCGTGCAGAAGCGAGACGCGCTCCTGAGGCAGTCGGAGGCAGACCTGGTCCAGGCGCGGGAGAAGATCCGAGGCAAGGCGGCGGAGGCGGAGAGGCACATCACCACCGCGCAGGCTGTACAGGCGGACCTCCGGCAGGCCAAGAAAGAGAAGAGAGAGAGGGAGAGCGAGTGCGGGAAGCTGCGCACACAGCTGCTGCAGACACGCGAGGAGCTGAAGGAGGCGCAGACCGGCTGCAGGGACAGCGGTGAGGGGACCAGACGTCACGCGCCGCCATCGTACAGTACATGTCACGTGTCACGCACCGCCAACGTCACATGTGACACACCGCCATTGTACACATCACATTCTTTCTGGCTTATCTGTTTCTGTCTCTCTAACACAGTCCATTTCTCTTCCACTGTGTCTGTCTGTCTATTTCTAGATCTGTTTTTTTCTGTCTCTCTGTCCTTCAGTCTCTTTTCCTTTCCTCCCTTTTGGTCTTTTTCATGCCTCTGTCTATCTGTCTGTATGTTTCTCTCAGTTTTTTCATTCCCTCACTGTCTGTTTCTTTCTTTGCTTTTACTTTCTGTCTCTCTATTTCTGTCTTTCTTCTGACTCTCTCTCTCTCTCTCTCTCTCTCTCTCTCTCTGTCCCTCTATCTCCAGTTGGCTTACTGTCTGTCTCTTGTTTTGTTGTTTCACAATTATGACTGTTTTTGTTTGTCTCTCTGATCTGAAGACTTTTACACTGTGTGTGTGTGTGTGTGTGTGTGTGTGTGTGTGTGTGTGTGTGTGTGTGTGTGTTGTCCTTCCAGCTCAGGAACTGGCTCGTCTTGAGGAGAAGGTGCTGCTACTGGAGGGCGGGCATCAGCGGGCGCAGGAGCAGCTGTCAGAGCGGGTAGCCGAGGTGGTCCGGTCCGAGCAGACCCAGAGGAGACTCACCGCCGAGCTCAGTAGAGTCCAGGAGAGACTGAAATCCAGCGAACAGGAGCTCCATGACTGCAGGTACACCTCTAACACACACACACACACACACACACACACACACACACACACACATACACATATATAAAGTGAAATTAGTGTGCATCGACTCTCATTCAGATAATGATAAAATAAAGCTGATTTTCTACACAGTTTGTTTGTAAGATTAGATTTTTCTGGAAGCTCAATTTATAAAGTTCTCTGGTGGTCCGTCATCACCTGCTCAGAGCATTTACACACACAGACACACACACACAGACACACACACACACACACACACACAGACACACACACACACAGACACAGACACAGACACACACACACACACACACACACACACACACACACAGACACAGACACACACACAGACACACACACAGACACACACACAGAACACACACACACACACACACACACACACACACACAGACACACACACACACACACACACACACACACACACACACACACACACACACACACACACACAGCCTCGAGATCAGATGTTTAAATAAACCCGAGACGACACGCAGCAGTGACTTTCTCAACATCTCAGCCGTTCGCCAAAGGTCACTTGTTCAGTCAGGCGTAGGAGCTGACGCTAAAGCGCCGCCGCCCGCCTGCCAATACGCATTACGGGGGATTTAGTAATTAAGCGATATGCTGAGGACTAAATTGGGTGTTTGTGGGCCGTGGGGACGCTGCGAGGTCCCTGCAGCCATGCAGATGGGGGATTCTAATTGCCAGGGATATTGATCATCCTGGCCAGGGTGGGCTCGGGAATCGCGCGGGAGATCGATTAGCTGTTACCGTGGTCAGGTTTGTCAATGAGACAGAGAGAAAGAGAGAGAGAGAGGTGTATTTAAAAGAAATAAATAAATAAAAAAGCATGGCTTTAAGCTCGGTTTCTCACACTCACCAAATCGAAAAAGTGACATAATTATACCTACAGTACCGCACGGCCCTGAGCGTGGAGACACGCCTTTGTCCTTTAGATTGAAGTTCTTGTATGTTACAGTTTGACCTTGTCTGTTTGTTAAAATTAAAAAAACACGTAAATATGATGGTTAGTGCTTCTTAATGAAAGGCCTTAGATCACATGACACAAAATAATGATCAAATTTGAAATATTCTGTACAGAAATACTACTGATGCAAGGTTATACATCCGCACAAGTTGACTTTTTGTTTTCTCTTTGTATAGTTCCTAGCTAGTCTTGTTAAATTATGGTGGTGTTAAATGTGGTGTCTTAGCTCGTTAGATAATTAAGTGTCTTAGCTAGTTTTGTAAATTTATGTTCTTGTGTTGTATGTAGACGTTCATTTAGAGTCACCAGCCTCAGAAGTCACCAATTAACAACCAGCAATTCTACCAATTCAACCAGTTCTATTCTAGTTGTATATCGCTTTTAACAACGGATTTGTCACAAAGCAGCTTTACAGAATCAAAACAAAACGATGTAAATGTGTATGAAGTGTGTGAGAGAATAATGCAAATTGCGGAGGTTTCCAACGACACTTATTAGCTAGATTCTGAGGAAAAATCAGTGAACGTCAGAGGCCGCAAACTCTGAAAATTTTACTGAACTTGAATTTTTTTTTTCAGATAATTTTAGGAATTTATTTTTTAAAAGAAGCTAAATTCTTTGAACAAGAAAGTTTCACTTCCAATTTTATTAATATTTGACTAAACCTAAGTGGATAATCTTATACTTGTTTTGATGTCAATTTATTTTAAAGCTGCAGATAGGTTTGGCTAGATTCAGGAGTGTTTTACTCGCCAAGATGTCATTTTTTTGTAACGTAGCTCAAACGTTCACAGACTTCTCAAGCTTCGACCACCTTGTGATTTTATATGAATTACAAATGTAATAATACTGTAATATAGTAATATATAATAGTAATATTGGAGAACTGTAATATTTTGCACACTGTTTATCAGTAGTGTGTGTGTGTGATGTATGTGACTGACGCACCAGTCCACTGAAGCGTCATGTTGTGTTGTTAAAGGAAAATTACCCATGCCGGGGTATCCGGGTGCGACACAGGCTGATGCCAAGCAGCCTGAATTATACTGCACTCATGATTTTGCGCGTCTGTACAACAACTGTGAGAATCTTAATTACGTTACTTCAGAATAACAACGTCCACTAGGGGAGCAGAAAATCGTTTCTAGGAAGCGTGAACCTTTCGCGTGTCCATCCACATGAAAAGCAGAGCGTGAGAACGTTACACATCTGCAACACCTCTGTAAGACCTCTGTTAGACGTGTGAAGCGCAGTTATTTTAGACGCCCAGCTCGTTTCGAGTCGCTGATAAACGAGAGCGGTACGACGGGGCTGTAATTGGATTAGCTGTTGCTTTCCGAGCCCTCGTGCTCCATCTGAGGGGAGGGGGGTGGATGCGAGCTCATCCTCCACCCGTCTCTAATTAGCTTCAGGGTTCGTTCATTCATTAAATGTTTAAGCTTGCCTTGTCTGATTACAACCAACAACGTTTTTTTCTGCGGCGCTCACCGTTTCTGCACGGCGTCGTGCTCCAATTAAGACCGATCGAGCTTCCCTGAGCCTGATTAAACAGCAGAGAGATAGAGAATTACAGCAAATTAGATGTTGTGAGGGAAGTGTGGAACTGTACCGTGATAAGCTTTGAGTGGAAGTACACCAGGTCTACTTTTTTTTCTTCTTCTTTAAAAGCACTCACTTCCTGCCCGTGGTCACACAGTGTTCTCTCATGTTTCCAGTCGACTAATCTCAGCCGTACTTTCGGTGGCTGGTTTATAAATCCTGTACGTGATGATGGACTGTACAGATAGAGTGTGATACTCTACTTCCACCTGCAGGACTCAGATGGAGCAGGTGAAGCTGGAGGCTGGGAGCAGCAGGCAGGCGCAGATCAGCGCCCAGCAGGAGGCGTTACGGCTGAAGCAGGAGAACCAGGAGCTCCAGGAGGAGCTGAGTAGCACCAAAGCGAGCGTTAAACACATGCAGGAGCAGGTAATCACATCCTCCAGACCCTAGAACCCCAGGCAGGGACAAAGAGAACATGTACGATTCTGTAAAACTGACAGTGACCTAAGCTCAGGAGATTTATTTGCCTGGTTTTAAAAGTCACTCACTACAGCTTTAATGATGTAGCTCATCAGACTCGCAAGCCGTATTCATCCAGAAGAGTTGAACAGGTTCTCCTTAAAGTTCACTACAGTTCAGTTTTATTTATATAGCATTTTTAACAATGGTCATTGTCACAAAACAGCTTTACAGAATTAAAAAAAAATTATGGAAATTAATTTGAAAAGTGTGAAAAATATGTTTAAATCATAATGAGCGAGCTGCGTGGCGAGGAAACCTTACTGAGATGGCAACAGGAAGAAACCTTAAGAGGAACCAGACTCAACACAGAACCCATCCTCATCTGGGTGATATCAGATAGTAGTGATTGATCTGCAGCCAGACTGTGTGTTAGGAGGCTGGTATATCCTCCTTAGTATAACAGGAGAGGTGTTTAAGTTTACATTACGTTCACTACATTAAATAGTGATCTCTCACTCCGGCCAGCGCTTGTTCAGCTCATTGCCATCTCTGGATCTGACCCACGTCTGTACCTCTGGCTTTCTGTAGCTTTAAAGCCTTGATCCTGCCTACACATGTTTTTGTAGATTAATCGCACGATACAGGCACGATGATAGAAAAGCTCTGTCCTGTACAGCTGTCCTGATAGTGAATAATACTAATCTGACACAAAATGGCGTTCAGGATTCCCCTCTCGATTTAAGGGTGCAGAGACAACACTTACATTTCACTGTGAGAATCATTTCATTAGGCGCGATTATGGTTTTGGCCACATGGGGGCAGTGTGGGGGAAAGGAGAAAGAGATTTAGTCAAGTGGATAGGTTTGATTTACATTGTATATTCATATCAAAGGTGTATAAGACTCACTTTGTCGGACTTAAGAACAAATCGGACTTACGAACATGATTACGTGCTTGTATATATACATACACATGTGTGATTGTGTGTGTGTTGTGCACAAGCTGAGGGAACACTCGGCGACGGCTCAGTCTCTGCGTGTGGAGCTGGCACAAGAACAGGCCCGGCAGCAGGAACAGCTGGACTGGGTGCAGAGGACACGTCAGAGAGAGGACAGTCTGGAGACCGAGCGAGATCAGCTCAGAACTGACCTGGAAACTGTCCGAAATCAGGTACTCGCGCGCGCACACACACACACACACACACACACACACACACACACACACACTAACACAGTGTACTGTATATGCACACACTGTAGCTTTTTATATTCATATATTGATTGAGTCATGAAACACATCTTTTTTTTTTTTTTTTTTAATCTAGAATAATAATTCTCTTCCTTATTTAAAAGCATACAGGAACGGACGGGAAAGAGAGTTACAAGGTTAAAGCTAATAATAATCTGCTGCTCTTTAATGTAATCAGTGATATTATTATTATTATTCTTATTATTATTATTAATATTTGAGGTTGAAGTCCACGTACATGTCTGTGTGTCTCTCTGTCTAACTTATTAACACACAGAAATCACATTCTGTAAGGTCGAGTATCTGACGCCTTGTTTACACTAAGTTGTACTTCTTTGGTGCTCAGACAAATACACTCCCTGTTCGGTAACCGGAGAGAGAATCACAGATGAGAAATGGGAAAAGTAGATCAGATAAAGATGAAGTTTTGTCCAGCGTGTTCACTTCTACCACTTCAGCGCTGTTATTTCAGCCAAAGTGACAATATGAACTAATAACAGTAAACATATTCACTTTATCTTCTCTAATTAATATCTGTTGGTGCAGGTGTTTGTTTACATTGAGACAGAAGCGCATTAGTAGATTATTTTAAAGTAGATTATTAAATCCGGCACATCACTTTCACTCAACGTTTAGATTTCACTGATGGTGCAGATTAAACTTCAGGTAGATACTAAAATACTGGCAAAGATTCAGTCACTTCTGTCCTGACATTTTTGCGCGATTCTGTGACAAAATCTGACTGGACACACGCATAGAGACAGATCGGTCCGTCCAGTGTATGAAACGTAAAGATATCATTGAAAGAGTTCAGACAAAACCTTTCTTTTATTTATATAAATAGTGTCTCCATGAATATATACCTGAATGTGCAAATTAGACACGCCCACGTGTCTTTCTAACTGAAATCGATGATCTAAGTCTTTCAGCAGCGCTCATTTGGCCATGAGTGGCAGTTCGTTATGAAAGTCTCAGCCATCGTTATGCTTCCTGCAAAAAAATGTTACCATAGCAACCACAACCAGTTCATGCTTAGCATTAGTTAAATAGTTTTTAAAAAATGAGCTAAATCAGGAGTAATGAGAATGTTGTGCATGTGAAAGAGCAGCTTTAACATAAATCTGTGTTTCTGGATGTTTATGAAATTAATCTGCATAAACATATTCATCTCATTAAAACACGCCTATAATCAGACATAACAGATTCTTATTACTCTCTCTCTCTCTCTCTCTCTCTCTCTCTCTCTCTCCCTCACACTGTATTATTTCAATTAGCCTCCCTCCAAATTTCCCCTTCAGTACATAGTAATTACTTCCAAACCTCTCAGGGAGCGATTTTGCTAAACGTGACCCAGGACCCGCCCGGATCTCTCGTCTCAGGAAGCCGAGCGCGCCGATCAGCCGAGCACTCATCTGTACGCGACTTTAATCTAAATCTTTAATAGGTTTTAACAGATCTGATTCAGTTCCTTACTCAATTACAGACGAACATTTATCTTTGTAATTTCACTTTAATATCCGTCACTCATACCAGACCGTATCTGGCATCTGACGCCGATCTGGCGTGCCAGCAAATCCTGCGTGCGCGAGCGTTAAAGAACGCACTGGTACACGTGACAAGGACAGGAGATGCCCCGCGTGTGATTGTCACCTGTCTTATTGTTGGGTGTGTGTGTGTGTGTGTGTGTGTGTGTGTGTGTGTGTGTGTGTGTGTGTGTGTGGTGTGTAGCTGCAGGAGCGAGTGTGTGAGTTACACAGCGCCACCCTCAGGCTGCAGGAGGAAGAGACGGACAAGCGGACGCAGCTGCAGGAGAGAGACGCTCGCATCGAGACTTTCAGCCAAGAGGTTCACATCTGTTAAAAATAAATAAAAAACTTTTTAACTAGTTAACTGAACTGTGATGCAGCACGTCTCCTGACTCTCAGCGGTTTGAGCTACAGTAGCTCTTCTGTTAACATGCTCAGGGAACGCTTCATTCAATTCTATCTAGGCCCCGCCCACTACTAACACAAGTAGGTGTCTATAGTATAGTCTATAAGTGCTATCACTATTAATAATTACTAATACTAGTACCGCTATAACACTACCACTATGTGTACTAGCGACAGGAATCACCAGCCACCTCCAGATACGATCACGATACCTCTGTGCTGATTCGATTGAAATTGCGATTCTATAACGTAAATTATAAAGTTTATAAATACACCGATTCGATATTACATTTTACAAATTTTTTAAAATTTTGTTACACAATTGTAAACATTTTAAAAAGTTTAACGAATGCTTAAATGTCGTCTGTTTTTTATAATTAAAAATAATAATAAACAAAGTAAACAAAAAGCTACATTGTTACTAAGCAGCATGTATCTCTGTCATTTGCCATAATTATTATTTCTAAACAAACATGTGAGCACGTCTTCTAATCCACGTTTTTTTTTCCTACAAATTTGTGGTCGTGGTGTTTTGAGACTGCTGTAAGCGTGTGTGTAATGAGAAGGTTTGAGACTAGTTTGCCCACAGAGTCTGGAGAAAAGGCAGATCAGAGACTTTTAACACATCATGACTTTTGATAACGTTACACCATAAGAATGTGTTTCTGTTGCTCCGCTCGGGACAGAATCGCTCATACCTGAGGCTAATCACTGACTGATCAGTCTGGTCACTGACTGATCGACCGATCTGTTTAAAAAATAAATAAAAAACGTTTTAACTAATTAACCGAACTGTGATGCAGCGCGTGTTCTCCTTTCTATCAGAGGCAGCATTCAACTTTACAGCGGTTTGAGCTACAGTAGCTACTGTTTTTACATTTATAACATCACTATTATAAATGTAAAAACTGTTCAAAAGTTTTTCCCTGATCTCTAATGATTACTACTGCTTATTTTTTTTATTATTATTGTTGTTGTTGTAATTGTTATAAATAAACTCAGATTGGTTCTCAATAAAAATACACAAGTCAACAAGAATATCATAAATATCTGACACAATTTTCTCTCTCTCTCTCTCTGTGTGTGTGTGTGTGTGTGTGTGTGTGTGTGTGTGTGTGTGTGTGTGTGTGTGTGTGTAGCTGGCTGAGCGTACTCAGGAGACGACCCGCCTGCAGCAGCAGCTGATCCAGCAGGAAGCGAGGCGCACAGAGCTGAGTACAGAGCTGCAGCAGCTGCGCAGTCAGAGAAGCCTCGCTCAGGACGAGGTGAGACCCCGCCTCCTCCTTACGTGACACCTGAACTCGTGTTACGGACTATTTACAAACCTTAACATGAATCTAACAATATGAGTTTTCCTTTTCAAGTTACAATAAAGATTTTAAAAGAGTAACGCGTTCTGTGAATACCGCATCAATGTCGGATAATAAACTTACAGGTTTAGTAAAAATATCACAGCGTGCGTTCTGAATGAAGGACCACATGCTGTCAGATCACATGGCCCTGATTCCTGATGCTTTTTTCTTAGGCAGGTTTTCAGATTAACTCAGCAGTTTACCAGCAATAGATATATTTGTTTCTTATTTGTTTGTTTTTATAAGAAGCAGCAGGGGTGAATACTTATGCGCCTTTTACTTGAGATGTGTGTGTGTGTGTGTGTGTGTGTGTGTGTGTGTGTGTGTGTGTGTGTGTGTGTGTATATCCCTGATTTCATTGCAAACCTTATTTAGAATTTTAAATCGTGATCCATTCCTGTAATACCTCTTGCAATGCCAGGGCGGCGACAGCGAGTTGAAGCTCCAGGTTGTCTTCACAGGCCCGTTAGGGTTAGCAGCGTTGCCAGTGTTGTTCGGGATGTTTTATCATACAACAGGCTTTGTGTTAGATGACTATTCCCCAGAGAATGCGTAAGGTATCTAGCTCAGTCATCTGGACTCTCTCTGTCTCTCCCACATCGTCTTGTGTAAGTGCTCACTCGCGCCCTCGCTCGCAGGTCCACTTTCTGTCCTGCTTTAATTGGTTGAAGAAAAGCAGCCTCGTCATTTTGTGGTCAGCAAACTCCTCGGGCTAAAAAATAAATAATAATAATAATAATAATAATAATAATGAAATCAGGAGCAGCGAGCGCGTCCACACTCGCTCCTTCCCCTCTCCGGCCTGATTGCAGGAGTAATGATGGGCGCCGGGTGTGCGAGCCGGGCCGCGTGTCAATCGTCTCTTTTCGGTTTTGCCTTTTAAAAATAATTGCTCGCGCTGCAGCTGGATCGGCGCGAGGCCACTAATGATCGCCGCCGGTCGTGCAGCATGCAGGGGGAGTCGGAGCGAAGCAGTAATGAGAAAAGATCAGGAAGCTGTATTTCTGCGTGTTTGCATTTATAGTGCTTATCATTTTGCTGTGTGTGTGTGTGTGTGTGTGTGTGTGTGTGTGTGTGTGTGTGTGTGTGTTTGCACTTGCCTGGCTTGTTATGTATAAAAATATTTTGTAATCATATACTGTACATGTGCGCAAAGCTGTATGTGCTTTGTGTATTTGCTCCTGTCATTGAACCCACACACACACACACACACACACACACACACACACACACACACACACACACGCACACACTCACACACTCTCTAAGCCTTTTCACTACTTTAATTGCCTTTGCTTTTTCTTTTTTTTTTCTCTTTTTTTTCATTACCTTTATTGGCTCTCTTCTACATCGCATGTGCTCAGGGATTGTGGAAAGGTCATTGTGAGACCTTCTCAATGTTCACCCACACACTTTCTCTCGTTCTCACACACACACACACACACACACACACACACACACACACACACACACATATATATATATAGGCAAGCCTGACTCTTCTACCTTACGTGTCTATTTCTGGTTATTTACGACTGTGAGTGTCTGGAGGTCTGTTGCTGTGCAGTCACTTAAAATGATTTCATGTGTTGCCTCGTGTGAAATATGGGATTTTATACGCAACAATGCATAAACACAGTAATACATTACACTTACAGGATATTTTGACATCTAATCAATGCAGGTAGACGTGTTTTTTTTATATATATATATATATTATATTTATTTCTTCGCTCACTCGCTTCCACCCAAGAAACCGCTCCAGACGTGTTAGGAACTTCTCTACACCTTTACCCTCATTAAATCTCCTCCTGTCATGTCTGTGTCTCTCAAGTTCTCTGAATTGAATTCAAGTCTCTGTTGACGTCAAAACTTTCACGCTGATTGGTTTAATGAAATAAATCTCCTCTCTTATTCAGATCCGAAGATCTGCACGGCATCGCTCATCATCTGTTGTGCTTTCAGATTTGCGCGTACGAGGGGCGTCTGTCGGAGTTAAGCGGTCAGCTGGCGCGCGCTCAGCTCTGGGGTCAGCAGCAGCTTGTCACCCTGCAGTCCAGTGAGGAGGAGCTGGTGCTGCTGAAGGTCGAGGTGGCCTCCCTTAGAGAGAACTACCGCTCCAAAGTAGCTCAGGTAAAAAGACACACACACACTTAAACACACAGAAGTTTTCTCTATTAGGCTTATAGCCTGTGTGTGTTATGTAGATGGAAACCTTACAGACCGAGCTGGACTCTGTAGAACAGAGGTACCGGGCCGCGGCGAGGGAGGCGGAGGTGTTGAGGCAGGCGTTGAGCGACGCCCGCACGGACAGTTCCCGTCTGCACCGCGAGAGCGAGCTGGTGGTCACCAACGTCAACCAGTGGGTCAAAGAGCAAAGGTAAGAGCACCTCACACCAGGGGGCATACGTATAGGACCAGGCAGACGTCTGGGGACACCTTCTAATTTAATGTTGTTTTTCTTTAGTGTTTTTTATTTTATTTTTTTTTTTACATTCTACAACAATACTGGAGATTTCAAAACTATATATAAAAAAATGCTTACAGAATAATTTTAACAGCAGTCAGTTGTTACTTCAAGACACAGAGGTCATTTGCACAAAGGACTTTTTATATCTTCGCTGCAAGTTACGAGAGATGTTCATTGTTTTCTTCTCACTACCTCAACTTGTTAACTCGTTACCAGAGTACTGGATTGTGTTCGGTTGTGTTGTTGCACAATTTGCACCTGCACTACTTGTTCTTGTCTTAATTTGTTTAGTGCTTAGTAAAAAATTTTGTAAATTTATAGTGTTCATCTGTTTTTTCTCAGCTGGTCTGATAATTAGGTGTCCCAGTAAGTTTTTGTTCATTTACGTTGTTTTTGTATGTACTGTACAGTAGCACCTCAGTCCAGGAGGGACGCTGTTTTATTTCACTGTATACTGAACTGTATATGGTTAAGATGAGGATAAAAGCCGACTTGATTTGTCTTGACATGACTGCTCCTTCAAGAACAGTACTGTGTCGAGTGTGATTGTAAAACCCATCACAAGCTCCATGATGAAACTGTCTCTCATGAAGACCTTCCCAGGAATGCAAGACCAAGACTTACTGTAGCTCTGCTGTAGAGGAGAAGCTCATTTAGAGTAACCAGCCTCAGAAATCACCAATTAACAACCAGCACCTCAGATTAGAGCCGTTGTGAAGCTTCACAGAGCAGACTTTACAGATCAACTGTTCAAAGGAGATTATCGTGGATTTTCTTCAGTATTGTTTTACAGAATAGAAAGGTTTATTAACACTAGGCAATGGCGCAGTCGTAGCTCAGGAAGTTGAGGCTCTGGGTTGCTGATCAGGGAATTTGGGGGTTCAAACCCAGTCACTGCCAAGTCACCACTGTTTGCCCTTTGGACAAGACCTTTAACCCTGTGGTACCAAACCCGGTTATAAAATAAGAGGATTATGACCGGAAAGGCATCCGGAATAAAACCAGTGCTAGATCAACTCACCGGATATGACGCCCTCAAAAGGGACAGAGCCCAAGGAAAGAGAAAAGAAAACAAAGACCAGGTATTGTGTACCCTGCCTTACCAGTTTATTTAATCTGCGTCTCACCAGGCAGGCCGACGAGAAGCTCGGACTCAGAATCAGAGACCAGAGCAAGAAGGTCATCCACCTCACGGCTGAAAAAGAGTAAGAGCCATCTGCCTTTTTTAAACCGAGCGTGCGTCTGAGAGACGAAGCGTCTCACGCAGGTGGAGAAACGAGTCTTCTCTTCTTTCAGTCATTTGCAGGAGAACGTGGAGAAGCTGCAGGCGGAGATCCGGAGGCTCAGGACAGAGCTCGATGAGCAAAGAATGGAGACGGAGAGATACAAGGTTTGTTTAAAGCGTATTTCTTCCTCTCTCTACGTATTATCTATTCTACAGTATAATGAATGTGAATGGTTTGAGAGTTGAAAACGTGTTATTGCATCATGAAATATCAGAGCCAATCATCTTAGAGCACGCCACAAAGAGGAGAGAAAAAAACGATACGCGTTCACGGGCGTTTTATTACTTAGCATCGATTTTAAGGTGAAGTTAATGGTGTCGTGTTTGTGTGCTGTTTTCTGTTTAAGTGTTTTGGCATTATTCTTCATATTAATAATGTTTATAATTGCTAACCAACTAAACTAGGTAGGGGTTCTAATAATGGATTTATATTTTATCACAAAGTAAAATAATCAAATAATCTCTAATATCACAAATGAAGTCAACATGAGTTGTGTATCCGAATTATACAAGATTATTTGCGTATATTAAAAAAGAAATAGGTCTGTGCTACAGTTTTAAAGGGAAGACCTCAGAAACCTGATGTACATTGGGTCCATGATGTTTGAGAAATTGATAATCTAGATGTGTTATGTGTTGAGCTCCGGACTGCTGGGATTTGAGACACTCTGATGTACTTCTGATACGACTTGTCGTTATTGTGTTCTTATTGTGTTTCATTGTTTGGTTATTGCAGGCGTTTCAGTCACAGAGCGCCAGTGAGCAGCTGCGCAGTCGTCAGCCTTCTGCACTGTGAGTGTTCACACCATCACCGTCATCACCATCACCACAAACAGCATCATCACCGTAATCATCCTCTTCACCTTCATCACCACCATCCTCACTACCTTCACCACCTTCATCACCACCGTCACCACCTTCACCATCCTCAATTCAATTTTATTTGTATAGCGCTTTTAACAATTGACATTGTCACAAAGCAGCTTTACACAATCAAAAGAAGTAAGTTTGTATGAAATGTGTATGAATCAAAATGATACCTCACCACCTTCATCAGTTCATGAACTTTACCACTATCACCACCCTCACCTTCACCGCCATCACCTTCCTCACCTTCACCGACTTTATTATTAATGCATTATTTACAAGCCTCATTCCAGCAAAAGAAAATATTAATCTTACAGTAAAATATTTGTATGCCAGAAAGCAGAATGTTGAGAGCACTTTTCAGAGAAAAAACAGAAATAATGGCCTGTGTCTCGTTCTGCAGGATGTTCAGTAAAACTAAGCAGCTCATTTCCTCATAAAACTGAGACTATATTTTAATCAAAGGGTCGTCACACCAATTATTGACAATATTGTTTTATTAACTACTGTTTACTGTTTTTCATAGATTTTTTTTAACATAGAAATTTTTTAAAGACGTCCTTTATCTACAGCAGTCATTTGCATGTGCCTACGTTCAATAATATAATTTTATTATATTTCTTTTATGAAATGTTCTCTGGTTTGAGGAATCCTTAAAACTTTTAAACAGAGAGTCTTCTTTTACCTCCACAAAAGAAAAAAAAACATGAAAGTTTAAAGTTTATACGCAGGAGTCACTTCTGTTGCGTTTGTGTCTTATCTTTAATAAACAGCGCTGTGTGATGCAGTAAGTCCATTAGGCAGCAGCGCAAGGCCTGTCGTTTCTGCGACGCGATTCCGCTCTGTGGACATTCGCCTGTCTCCTCTAACGAAGTGTAATTTTATAGCGGAGGGGAAAAAAAGGATCTTTCGACATGCCGAACACAAAAATTGGCTTTTCCTTTAAGGATCTGCAACACAGCAGAACCCATTAAGGTTCTGGCCCAGTACCAGGTTCACTAGCGGCTACCATCACATCCTGTCCACACACACACACACACACACACACACACACACACACACACACACACACCAACCTGCACCCTCAGCCGTGTCAGCGTCAGAGGAGGCTGGAGGCGTAGACCTACTCAAAGTGCTACACTTTACTAAACTTTGCTGAGTTTCAGGGGGAGAAATTGGTTACCGGAGCAGTAAGTGGATAATCACCCTGGAGACTGTGACTCTCTTGACTAATCATTCAGAGAGAGACAGAAAGCACAGAGCACAGGGATGGAAAATTATACACACACATTAACACACTCTGCTCATTCAGTGGAGCTGTATGACTAAATGAAGCTCAGTTAATGTTCGCAGACATGAGGAAAGCCTGCAGGCCTGAACGGAGAGAGAGAGACAGAGAGAGAGAGAGAGGCCTTGATTTGATGTTTAAGGCATGTGGTGATCTTAATATAACTGTATAATGAAAAGAGAACATTAAACACAAGATTAAAAACATAAAAACCAGGCAGGCTTTTTGTTCTGACTCACTTGGTCCGCAAACCTGATCTGGAAGAAGCAAGTGTGTGGCATGGTAATGTGGTTGGGCTTCAGTGTAAAGTGTGGACGGGAATCAGCAGTCACCTCCCGATACCATATTATCACGACACCTCTGTGCCGATTCCATTAAAATTATGATTTTGAAAGTATCGAGTTGATGATACACTTTGCCCGGATTTTTTTTTACAATTTTAAACCTTAAAAAAAAAAAAAAGTTTAATGAGGAATTAAATGTAGCTCGTTCCTTATAGTCATAGTTTTCTCACTTAAAAACCAAAAGCAGCATTTAAACACTACAAACTATCTTCAAACACAAGAGTTTAACATTCAACTTCAAATTAAATTAAACAGAAAGCTACATCGTTACTGAGCAAACAAACTAAACTTTTAACTAAAACTTTGCCAATAATTTACTCCTACTACATGGGATGAAAATGTGCAAATAGTTCAGAGTGCGCCACCTGTAGGATTATAAAGAAACACAGACAATGCGTTTTACCTCCTCGAATGCCAGTGGCTTGACAGTGAGCGCGCGCGGGTTGAGCGGCTGTGAGCACACAGGGCTTCTAACGCATTTGATTTTAGACTAATTAGCGCTTTTAGACCGGTGTAAGTGTGTGTAATGAGTGGGTTTGAGAATAATTTGCTTACAAAGTTTACAGAGATCTGAAAAAGGCAGATCAGAGGGTTTTATCATTTAACGGCATAAAAATGCACCTCTGCTGCGCCACCTGCAATCTTTTATATCAAAGGCTGATCGTCCGATCACGGCCAATCAAACTGAAACACCTGATGATTCTGGTCACTGGCCGATTGACCGGTTCATCTCTATTATAAATGTAAAAATAAAGTTTTTTAAATATCTATTTTACAGTCAGTGGAGCGATGCATGAATCAAAATAATCACGATTCATAACTGAATCCCCCATCCCTAATATGAAATGCCGTACAATTTATCTGAGAGGATATGGAAAAGTTTCATGACTATTAAAATTTTTCATTAAAAAAAAATTGTAGTTGTAGACACAAGACCATCACACCCACAAGTGCTTTTTTGAGCATCATATTCCAGATTTATTTTTCATTTTCCTGTTACAACACACTCCGCTCATCTGAGAAGGCTTTCCCACTAAATGCGAGTGTGTGCTTGGATTCGTGTTCATTCAGATACAAGTGCATTAGTGAAATCAGGTGCTGAAGTTAGCAGGTCAAGGAGGTTCCAGGTTCAATTCCAGTTCACCCTGAAAGTTTCTAGAGGGTTTGGGTTCAGTCAGGTCTCTGTGCAGGGCACTTCCGAGCTGGCTTTGTGCACGGCGGCATTGTCATGCTGGAACAGGTTTGGTCGTGTTATGTCCAGTAAAGAGGTCTTATCGAGTGTTAACCCAAATTTGTGGACACAGTTTAAGGAAGCAGGGACGCCTGTAGGATTGTATTACAAAGCATGAACAAGAACCATCATTGTCACATACTTTTAATGTCTGTAAAATGTTCAGTTGTTTTCCTTTGCTCAGTTCTAGGCTATTTATTTGCCTGATAACACATATGATGAGCTAAATGTCGGAAAAGCTAGCAAAAATGTGCACGGCCCGCTGGACACCAGCGATTTAAAAACTGACCAAAATCATAGCAGCAAAAAAAAAAAAAAAAGAGGAATTGAGTCATGTCAGCAGGATTCCTTTCTCGTTAGATAGAATTGTTTCACTACTCACTGACCAGAAGAAGCTACTTGGATGAGTAGTGAAACATTTCAACCTAACAAGAAAGAAGTCCACCTGACACGACTCAGTTCCCGGATAACCTCACTCCTGGATCTAAAGAGATTTGTGAGCAGTATGTCAGGCACATGCCAATCACTTTTAGTAGGGCGGAGCTTCATGTACTACAACAGCTGTACCTCATGATCTGGTTGCATGGATAACATGGAAGTTCTGAGGACGTTCAGAAGTTTGTCGCTCAAATAGGGACTTTTTTTTTTCCCGGGAGATGAAAATAAGAGACAATTGTTGTGATAAAGGACGGGGTTACTATAAAAAGACGATCAGCGTCAACCAATCACATTTTGTTAAGGGATTTCAGAGGGATAGGATCGAGCTGCTGTCAGAAAGATGATCATTATATCCACTGCTGGTGTCCTTGGCGGGATCCGGCGCTCTGCAAAGACAAAAGATGCGAGTCCATTCACGTCATGCATGAAGCACGTTGTTTTTTTAATTTTCTTCGAAATAAGGGAGTGCAAACTTTTGCCCTCAGCAGGTTTTTTTTTTTTTTTTTTTGTTCTCAGAGTTCTTCCTCCTGAGCTTCACCGCTGTAGGGTTTTATAGGCACTCTTTCCTTAATCTTTCCGGCACTTTCCCTGCACATTTTAAAGAGAAATAAAAAGAACATTGCTTCGATAAGATGCTTTCATCCCAAAAAAATAAATAAATAAATACACTATTCATTAGTGCTTTGCTCTTTCCAGTTCACTCGCTGTAACATCCCTCAGGCTGATAGAGAGCCTGTCCTGTTTATTTGGATATCAGGGAATAAAAAAGCAGAAGCAGAAGTTATATGCGGATGTGGCGTAAATGGTACTCGGGATTAGATTTTCAGAGCAGATTGCTGTTATTAGAAGGGAAAAAGCAAAAAAAAAGGGGGGGGGGGGCAAAACACACAGCCGTCTTACTGGGAGGCAATCTATTTTCTTTTCACACAGGGCGAGAGCGACTCTTAATGCACTAAAGCAAAAGTGCTTTGGTCCGCAACCTTTCACGCCTTCACCTCCTTTATGTGATTGAATAGTTAATAACTTTGATTTGCCTTTGAAAGCGCGTGCTGTGGGGCCTGTTCATCTGTCGGCCTACAGAAAGGAAACCGCTCACGTTCCCCTCACGCCGTCCTCTTCTTACACCCCTATGTGGCATTTATACTTTGATCGTTTCTCGGTCCTTTTTTTTTTTTTTTTTCCCCTTTTAAGGGCGCAGTTTATCCAAAACTGGGATAAATGGTAGACCTCATGTGCCATAGACTCCATCACGAGTTTTCGAACCCCCCCCCTTACTCCCACTCCCTCTCCCTCTCTCTCTCTCTCTCTCTCTGTCTCACACACACACTCATGCATCTGATCTCATCAGTGTGTTTGGTGTACTCAGACCCCCGTGTGAATGTGACCCTCCTTAATTGTGCCTCACGCTCATTTGCTCGCTCCACATGAGGTCCTGATTGCTTATTTATTCTCCTCAGGGTTCCTCACGGACATTAAAATGATTGACTCGTTTCAATTCGGCGTGCATTTATCAAGCGTTATTTGATAAGCCCCGCTTTCCTGGGTATCCACAAACGCCTCATTCTCCCACTCCAAATTCATAACGCACCGCTGCGGACTGTTATTCACACGTCTAATTGTTTCTCCAGCTAATTATATGCGGGGCGCGAATAATTTTGCATGAACAAAATCTGTTTATCCCGGGTGGAATTAACGGGCACGAAAGGGCAAGCATTAGCAAAGCTGCAGGAGTAGTCGTAAAAGAGCCGATCACGTATGCAAAAAGCTGCCAGACAGGACAACAACTTCAGGAAACAAGGGACCGTGACGGTTTAAAGGTTTTTTATTTATTTATGTTTGAAAAGAACATTTATATTCAGAAATAATATTTATATGCAGCAAAAAAAAATAAATGAATAAATGCATAAAGTCTGTTAATTGTCTGTGCTACAGAGAGCTCATTATACCTGCGGAAGCTGATGATCTCCACTGTGACATTTGACCGTTTGCACTCGTGTCCAGCAGTGATGTAGAGCTGCAGGGAGGTAGAGAGAGAGAGAGAGAGAGAGAGAGAGTCCAAACCATGCCGGAACAGGAAGGAGTCGATCAACATGATGCTGAGGCTGATGAGCAGCTCTGAGACCATAGAGCATTAGAAAATTAGAATATATAGAATATAACGTATTACGTTTTAGGTGATTCAGTTTGTACTCACTAAAGTTAATGAAAAAGATCGATACATTTATAGATACAGATTCATGCATAAAGTGGATATGTTTAAATAGAATGTGAATTTGTATTAAAAGAAAATAAATTCAGAAATTACGATGCTTTAAAAAAATGTTTAGTCTGTAGATGAAGTTGCTGTATCCATGGTTTCATACACGAGGTAGATAAATCAATAGATGTGTTTGCTAAATTTACGAATTTGTGTAATAGATTGCTGACTTCATGGATGAGTTGCTAAGTATTAATACAAGGTTGCTACAGTTTAGATGATAGTAAAAAAAAAGTGATAGCCAAGTCTCTGCATTTATATACAAGGTGGTTAGATTTATAGTTGAGGTTGGTTAACTTCTGATTTCATGTAAAAGGTTGATAAATTCAGAGACAAAAATGTTTACATTTATAGATTAGGTTGTTAAATTCTTGTTAAATTTCTGTATGAAGTTGATAAATTTATAGACCAGCTTGCTAGTTTCACGAATTTGGTTCTAAATTATGAACAGGGCCACTAAATGCATTCATACTTCTTAGAGGTTTCAAAGTAGGTTGAAGTTTCTAGGCTAAATTCACCTTATGAATGTTGCTGAATTTCTATATTTATATGCAGCAGGTTGCTAAATTCTTGAATTTCTATTCGATGTTGATAAATTCCTAGGCAAGGTTGCTAGATTCATGAATTTCTGGATGAGGTTACTAAATTCCCCCATTGCATTTATAGAAAAGTTTGATAGATTCATGACATTTTCTAAAGGAAAATTCGTATTTTTATAACAGCTTGCTAAATTCATATGCAAGGTTGCAAATTTTATGAATTTCCTTCAGAGATTTTAAATTCATAGCTATGACTTTATATATCATGGGACATAGCTGAATTCATTATTCATAAAAGGTGCTGAATCACAGAAGAGGTACTAAATTCATAAATATATAAATTTGGTTGCTAGACAAAGTTGTTGCATTCTGGGATTTGTATGTGATTGCAAAATAAATTTTTTGTCCAAGTTTGGACATGTTTGGATGAATTTATAGATAACTTATGAGCTCCTACTACCGTACTACATGCATGAATTTATCTTCACTCGCGCTCTCGTCTTTCGTTTTGTCTCTTTCGTCTGTCATTTTTTGTTGTACACAGGGTTATAGGGGCCTGGAGCCCTGAATACGTTTAAAAGTTTTTAAATTTATACACGTCATCATAGATAGCTTTAGTTATGGTTACTAAATTCATGAACTAAATAAATTTTTTAAAATTATAAATGAGGTAAATCTCATAAATTTATTTTAAAAAATGTATGTGATTTGCAAAATTTTTACACAAAGTTCTTAAATTCATGGATCTTCCTAAAAGTTGCTAAATAGATTATTTTATGTACAGGCTTATAAAGTCAAAGATAAATTTACGAGAGTTTACATTTATTTCTATGAAATATCATAAAGATCATGAATTCAAAGATAATGTTGCAATTTTTTTTTTATTTCAGAGTTTCTAAATTCATAGACGAGAGTTTGATGAATTTGTATAAAGTTAATATTAATTTGAGGTTACTAATTAATAAATGTATATGAACTTGTAAAATATATGATTTTATCTGTAAAGCGTTGCGAAATTTAGAAATTTACTTATAAATAATTTTTTATAAATAAATAAAAGTTTATTGAGGTTAATTACTTAATTATTTAATTTATATTTATAATATTTAATAGGAAAAGAAAAACTCGTGTAAATATTTTAATACTGAATTTATTGTTATACATTATATATTGATGTATACGATATTAGAATAATATTATATAATAATATTATTTAAGTTAATATGCATCATACTATTTTTCTTAATATATATATTACATTTTTAATAGAGTATATATACAGACTTCAGCAAAAGAAAAATAGTATGATGTACATTATATTAATAAAATAAAAGTTATATATATATATATATAATGTATAGATATATAACGTATAGCTATACATTTAGTGTTAAAATATTTTGCAAATTATGCCACTGAATTCATTGTAGATGTACATTGTAGATGTTATATTAGTTTTCAAAATAATATTTTTAATAAAAGTTCTCTTTTTTCCTGCTCCGTTTTCAGATCGGGAATCTTCAGCCGTCAGCGTGAGAGCGTGAGCAGGGATGAGCCTCTGGCGGTGCGGCTGGAGCGGAGCTGAGGTGCGCGTCCGTCACTCCCGGCTCCGGTTTCACTGCTGCAGTGGGAACAGCGAGTGGCTCGGAGGGCCCTGGAGAGAAGGGACCCTCAGTAGGGCACATGTCGCGGAGTGGACCCCACAGCGCTCACGGAGCGTCCGATGTCTCAGGGATCCTCTGCGGCGCTCTGAGAGACTCTTTGTTCACAGCAGTGCAGGATTGATGGAGCAAATCTCAGAACTGAACTGATGGAGAATTTGCTTTGTTTAGACCTCCATTTATTTCATAAACCTGTTAAACTTGAATAATATCGTGACACTGTGATAGATGCCATATGATACGAGATGATGGCGATTTTCTTCCGCGGTGTAAACGAGCGCAGTTTTCATTTTTCGTCAGAGTGTCAGAGTGCGTTAATCATCCTGAAAGTTGTTTTGCTCGGAGGTAAGCGAAGACTTGCGAGGCGTTATTGCGGCTTTCTGCGTGTTTGTTCGCCACCGTGATATTTAATATAGTTTTTTTTTTTTTTTGACATTTCAGCATTTGTCGTAAATTTCTCAGAGGCTTTCGAATGAAAACTTTAAAACCTGGAGGGGTTGAACACCTTTCGGAAAAACACATCTAGCGCCTGTCTTAATGTCTGATCTTTTCTTATTTCTTATATACAACAATCATCCATTTCTGTGAACATAAATTCATCAGTGTTCCCGCAGTTCCTCCGTTTTGTGTGACTGCAGTGTATAAAGTGTCATATTACTGACAAATCATGTGAGCAATAATTAAAGCACCGTGGCTGTAGTGTCCCCGTCCCCGTGTGAGAGGTGTAAAGTTGCGTTTAAGCCGGGACCGTCCCCGTACGCTCGCCGCGCGGCCTGCGGGCCGTGATCTATAATCTCAGCACAAGGAAAGCGTCCTGCTCTGCTCAGGCAAAATCAATAAACAACATTCTGTCTCATCCAGCACTCGATACGCAACACTTAAGGTGCCTGTGAAAAATAAAGAATGGCAATAATGGATATAAATGCCCTGAAATTTCCCAAAGCACAAGAGTTTAGGGCTAATTCTGTCATTCTGGTTTTTGTCAGTCCTTTAAACTCACTCCGACTGCTGAGAATAAAATAATAATAATAATAAGATTAATAATAATAATAGTGTTCATCTTAAATTTCGTATGAGTGCCGTGTTTTGAAATGATTCCTTGTAAGGAATAAAACACTTCACGCAGGATGTGCAGTTAAAGGAATATAATCAACAGTTGATTCCCTATGACAGCGTGCTGAAGTGTTTTATTCCTTTGCCAACGATCGTCTTTTTTAAGGGACGTTGTACTTTTCGTCTATTTATAGTTACATTTAAAGTTTCTGAAACAGTTTAGTTCCTGTTTAAACTTTTAGTTCCATCTCTTTAGCCTCTTTTTATCTAATAATGTATATAATAATAATAATAATAATAATAATAAAGGGGCCACATGCTATATAAACATCTCCTTACAGGTCAACAGTTAGGGCTCAGTTTATGCGTCTCTCTGCGTGTCCATGTGTGTCGTTACTGTAAGAAACGCTAACATTATATAAAATATCAAATAAATAGACCTCACTTAACCTTAATATATGATTCCTGATTTAAACACCAAACAGAAAGTGACTCCCTTTTCTTCTTACTACTGTCCTTGATAACATTCCTGGGATCCGATGTGCTACATCTTGCACAAAATGCAAAAACAAAAATGATGTAAGCTCGCTTCGCTTGACTTTCACCGACGCCAAAAAGTTTTGCACGTTTTGCTCCTGGACGTACGCGCAACTTCACTCGCTCCCTCGTATGCCGACACAAATTTCTTCAGAATTTCAGAAGGTGAAAATTCTTAATTCTTCGTATGCAGAGGTTCCACTGTACTTTTATGTGGCTATTCATATTGACTCTAGTTTATAAATGTTTGTATTCAAGGTGGTAAAATGTTCTTGTTCCTCTATGACCCTGCAGGTGGCGCACTTGCACATGCACTGACAGCATGTTTCCTGTGTGGCAAGAGCGAATTACTTGCTGTGTTTGTTCAGGTTATACAGTCGTTAACTGCAACATAATGAAATCAGCACCCAGGTATCGTGATCATATCGCACTGTCTGGTCCCTGAATACTACAGTCTATGAGAATCAGGTGGTTCTGGAATTTGAACACATTCCCTTCTCTACCTGATCAAAACGTTTAATGTTTCTGACCTTTCAGTTCCAGAAATGTCTTTTCTAATAAACACACTGTAACCCTGAGCATCTTTTGGGTTTCTGTTCTCATGAGCAGGTGATTTAATGGCTGTAGAGAGAGAGAGAGAGACTGAAAATCTAAAAATCCCATCAAGCGCAAGTCACAGGCAGGAGGGACGGAAGAGACGTGCGAGACAAGGATCAGGCTGCAGTTATGTCTCGAGCAGACCTCAGATGGAGTCGTGCTGTAATTGGATCCCAGAAGGCTGTTCATTACTGAGAGGCAACAGACAGAGGTATTGTAGAATGAAAAGAAAGAAAGAAAGAAAGAAAGAAAGGCTCTGCAGCACTCGTTGTCTTTATCAGGACATTACAAGACCAGGGTTAATTAAAAGTGCACCCAACACTGTGGGTTTTTTTTTTTTTTTTTTTTCACTTTCCCCCTCCACCTTCTTCATCTAGTGCGTCTGTGCTGTTATTAGGTTTGTAATCAGAGTCTCTGGAGTGTTTTGGACAGAAACACACAAACCAAACCGCATCAGAGTCACCAGACGCATCTCAGATCCTCTCACCGGTTTTACTCTTAATCCTCCGACTCGCGTCCCCGGTGACACACACACACACACACACCATTTTAATTCCTTTCATCGTCACAAAGACCTGCAGCATAAATCGCTTACAAAGGTGACGCCTGCCACCGTCATGCAGTCGGGGGATTTTTCAAATGTCAGCCCGTACCATAGATTTGTCCCAATTAAACGAGTGCAGGAGACCCTTTCCAATATTTCACAAAGAACGTCTTTAAAAGAACGACTTGATGAAACCTCGCTCTCCATCTACAGAGGCGCAAAAAATCAGGAAAACAGGGAAGATTTTCTTAAACTCTTCTCTCAGAGGGCCGTGCGTCACCAGTGCACAGGAGTCCAGAGTCAAATCAAGTACAGATTCTGAGCTAAACAAACCATGAACCTGTTACTTAGGAAACGCATCTGGATGGTGTGGACACCGATTTAACAGCTGCGTTAAGGCCTGCTGTTTAAACTCTCAGCTGTGGTGCAAGTGGAATAAAAACCACGTCCAAAAAATGAATCCACACACAGTCATGCTGTGCGGTCCACAAAGCGGTCGTGCTGTTACAGGATTATTTTCCAAAAAGGTGTTTTATCTAACTTGCGCCACAGCACTTTACCAGCGCGTACAAAATATTATATATGATGTTTAGGCCGGGACTGTCGCCGTATCCTCACCGCGTGATCTGTGTAATCGAAATCCTTTCACAAACCGAAAACCAATAACTCACGACTTTAATTCATTTTACAAGAGAGAATTAAACAAAATGATGTGACTTGTCGTGACGGTAATGTGGTCGAAACATTAAAGTTAAATTATAGTCGGAACTATTCTCAGAGCAGATGTTTGAGGAAATTAGTTAACACGTAATTTAAGGCGGCGGTGACCCTGTACAGGTTGCATGTTTATAATCTGGAGAAAGCCACAGGTCTCTGAGAGACAATGCGAGTTTACAGTAGCTCATACTTTTTTCTTTTCATGTTAGTGATTATACACAGTATAAACAGCTGCCTTGACCACGAGTTGAACTTTGAACTGAAGTTATTCTGTCAGTTCACGACGGAGCAGATATTTAACTGTTTCTCCTGCGTGACAAAAAAAAAAACAGTTTAACATCACAGAAATCACTCTGTAAAGTCGCTGTAGTCACAGTTTGTCTGTAAACTGCAAACAGAAAGCGAGTATGTGAACGTAATCAGTCAGAAGCTCCTGCTCATTGTTCAGGGAACTTCGCTTGACAAAACTCTTCCGTGCAGCATCAGTTCCTTTGTGCTTCACACTAGTGATTATTCAATACATAGTCAATATTTTAACAAAAAACTAATGTTGTAATGTAGAGAACTTCCCTGCAGCTTTAAAAACAAAAAGTGAAGCAAAGAGATAAAATGTTCAGTTTTGTAAACTTGAGCGCGTTGGTAAGTGGAATCACTGCTCGGCACCTTTCATTTTGTAACTAGGTTTTATCAGAAATAATGAATTTTCACAAAACAGTCTTTTAGTTTTACAGCTGCTTTAATTTATGCACTTAGATATTTCATGGTAAATTTCTTTTACACTTAAATTGCAATACAATGAAAAACAAGTATTTTCATGACTCTACATTTATGAGCATTTTCAGGGTTTATTTTATTTTTTTATACATTTGCTGCAGATGTAATATTTACAGCTGGGACAAATACTACAAAATAAATCGGAGCATCAGCAGTCACAATGGAGACATCCAGAAAGGGCTGGTGTTTATTTTAATCACACGGTCACACGGGGTGTCGGTGGCTCAGTGGTACATTTACAAACATTATTATACAAATGAGCATTAAAAAAAAAAAACAGAGTACAGTAATACACTAGACCGAAAGGCTCGAGCATTAAAGGAGGAGGGGGGGGGGGGGGAGAGGAATGTGTGTAACATGAAAACCAGCTCTGCAGTGAAAACCACGAGTCGAGTCCTCCATCTTTCTCCTCGGTCTTCTCTTATGCAAGTGCTCCTACTGCTGGCGCATGCTGGGAAATACAGCGGCACGGGAGGCTTTACAGGCCGAAGCGTGCAGGGGTTCGCTTTGGAGTCATGGGCACGTCCTCCCTCCGGCCCGGGGTGCAGATTTTTATGGATCTGCTCAGAGAGATGGAGCAGGCAAGGTTAATTTTGAAGAAAGAGAAAAAAAAATCCTAGTGATTCACTATACACCATGAACACAGCAGTTTCACTTAATGAAAAGAAGCGTCTCAGTTTATACCAGGTCAAGACAAAACATATGATCTGGCACAGGGTAAAACTTTAATATATTGTACACAAGAATAGGGTAATGTACAAGACCATTAATCTTAAATGTAGTTTCTTTTCAAAAACATCTTACCTAAATACAGTCCGAGCGCAAGCCAGGGAGCGTCACTTTAATTATCATATCCTACACATCACAACACAAATCAAAAGATCTCTCGCCTTTAGTGCGAACGCCGTCACTGGCGGTCGACTTTGATTTAGAGATAAAATGTACTGATTAATTAATAATGTGTCAGTTAAAAAATTTTTAAAAACGCAATCTCTTCCCTTTTGTAGTGACGGCAGATGTGTGCGAAATTAATTTCTCGGATTAATGGGAAAATTAAGGCGGGCTGGTCTCCTGTGCCGCAGCGTTACTGCTACAGTAATGGAGGTCAGCCAGGAGTCAATATTATTTCTGTTCCTCTCGGGCGCAGACGAGAGGTGAGAAAAGCTCATCAAGGAGCCGAGAAGAGAGAGAGAGAGACTGCGGGTCAGACGGAGCCTGAGGAAAAGGTTTGATAATAGCTTTCCCAAAATGACAACATTAGTATTTCTGCACAGCCGAGTTCAGGCCCAAATGTGAACGCCGTGGTCGTGCTTTTCAGGAAGCGAGAGAGAGAGAGCTGACGTTTTATAGCAAGACGAGTGCATGATGGACGGTACCTCGTGCTGCCCAGTGTGTTCCTCTTCTCCTGCTCCTCTCTCCTCGCTCGCAGCTGCTCTTCAGCCAGAGACATCTCCTCCTCCATGTTGGAGATCTCCTCCTTCGCTCTCCGACGGTTCTCCTGAGGAAAAAAAAATATATATGTAAGGCTTTATTATAGAAAATACACACACACAAGGGATGTATGTAGAAAAGACAAATACATCATTTTATTGCTTTTCAATACACTTCGTCAACAAATGTTTTTTTTATTCCCTCACTAAAATAAAAATGTTTACGGCTGAGCTATGAGACGCAAATGCACGCTGTCTTCAGTTCTTCATCAGAAGTGAATCTGTGTCCTCGTAGATGAGGTCTCGAGTGAGATCAGGACTAAAGGGAGGACGCTTCAACACCGACAGTGTGGGCAGAAGTTTAGTCTTCAGCTCTTCAATAAGCGTCTCACTGTAACGAGCGCTGCTGATTGTCGAATCTTTTTCCTGATAATGTTCCAACACTTCTGGGCCTTGAGAATCCCAGAAAACTAAGTGTTGATGAATTCTCCAGCTGATGGTCGACTTTTTAACTTTTTCTCGTCGGTGATTGAGGATGTTTCTGTTCCGTACTCTGTTGTTTACTCTCAGGCTTGTAGTGACGAATCCGTGTCTCGTCACCAGTAATGATTATGATTATTATGATTGTTGCTCCAAATTGTCTTTGTAGATACACTTCTGTTTATGCTCTTCCTGAGTTATTTCGGCACTATTGTTGTTTCAACTATTTAAAAAAAATAACTGGATCACTTCATTCTGCTCTTCTTGCAATCACAAGAATTTGCTTGAGCAAATCACAAGCAGGGCGTCCATTTTTGTTCGCACCGTAGTTCCAAATGAACTCACGTTACGTGTTCACACCTGCACAGCCGTGACCGGGGAGACAGGAGCCTTGAATGGAAAGTGCTGATAAGACAACGCAGCCAGCAGGAGTTTAAATATAATCCAGGTGTGGTTAATTTTCGACTCACTCTCGTGTAAACATCTTCTATCAACCATTATCACTTAGTTCCCCGTTTCCTCCTACATTACCCACAATGCTGTTGCAGAGAGATTTAGCCCTCGTTTTATCTCTAATCTAAGGGGTACTCTTACAACTCGTCTTTATCATGAGGTGTTGGTCCAGTCTGACTCAACACCTCATGATAAAGACACGACACAAACACCAGGTCTCGATGTGAAACCGGTTCACGGCGGTCGTTGTATCTTACCTGTCGAGTCTTTCCCGCGTGTTTGATGCTGTAGAACATGGGCCCGAGCTCGGCCAGCCACTCCCCGTCCACCGCCGTCACACACTGCATGTACTCCTGCAACACACACACACAAAACCAAACCTCAGCATGAACACACATGCCATGGGGGACTTTTATGTAACGTTTACTTCCTCTTAAACAAAACTGTGAGAAGAAAAGGGGAACAGAGGGATTAGAGCAGGTGAGCAGAACTTAAATAAAAATATATTTTTTCTATTTGCATAAACTCCATCATGTGTCTCAACATCCTGCGTGTCTTTTCACCTCTCAACTGTCGCATACGCGTCCGTTCTCATTTTCCGTATATCGTTTTTAAACAGTAAAACGATACACCGTCAGAAAACACAGAATCTCAGGATTTAATCCTCGTAAACATTCACTCTATGAAACGTTTTTCTTCATAGTTCTCACTTCATTTGTGACCGAATATCTGACAGCAATAATATAATGGCATACGGACCCTTAGCAAGACACATGGACATATTTCTACAAATACTCATCATTTTGAAGACTTTTTTTTTTGCCAGAGATCTTCTAAAGCCACCTGCTGAACTGAAACATTATGTACAGCTCTGTTCTGAGGCTCAATCAGACTTTTTTTTCAACATTTCTTTATTCTAGCCTCTCTAGTGCCAGTGAATCCCACTACCATGAGATCTGCTGCACACAAAACCTCAAAGTCTAAGCTTTCGAATGAGATGCACACGCACGAGGACCAGAGTGGATGAAAACAGCGACAATCTGAAACCTGGTTTCAGGGGAAAAGGTTAAGCATTCTTCAAAATGATCAGGTGATTGCACAGATTTTTGGCAACGCTTCTTACACATTAATATTATGTCCAGTACTTTAATATTAAAAATAATTATTTCTCACAGATTCAGTCTGTTTGATTTGACTGCCTTCTCACTTTATCGTTTTATTCCTCTGATGGTTTCCTCACGTGCTTATTGTCTGGAACTCGGTGTCCTTGTCTGTTTCCTCTTTGGTTCTGCCCTTGTAATTTGATACATCTTGTTTTGTTCAGTTCTCTGCTGTGACAAAACTACTTCCCTCAGGGATCAATAAAGCAATCAGGAACGCAATCTATCTATCTATTCATGAATATGTCGAACGCTACGACGTCGCATTCAGTGGGGATTTATCGAGGCAGAGTAACAGTAATATATGGACAAATCAGAGCGCTGAAACGGGTAGGGGGGGGGTGCAAACGGGCTTAGAGTAGGTCTGGGATGTGAAGGTGTGTGTGTAAGTGTGTGTGTGTGTGTGTGAGTGTGTGAGAGAGAGAGAGAGAGAGAGAGAGAGAGAGTTATAGAGCTACCTTAGTGGTCATAACCAGCTCGTGGTAAGTGATGTAGTCGGGGGTGTAGCCCATGCCGAAGAGAGAGCTGGTGGGGTGGAGGTGACACGGCATCCCCGTTCTCACGTTCACATACTCACCTATGCCCTAAAAACACACACACACAGTTCAATTCACAACATATACACGTCTACAGTAATCTGTCAGTTCTCAGGCTTGGTTGGGGTTTACACCCAGAATGAAGCATATATACATTTTTTCCAGATATTTATACGAGGTTCTATAGTTGCTCTTGTATCATTTTAGACGAGCTGTCTGACTTTATGCAGGACACCATAAAGATATCGGAATCTATATGAGGTGCCAATAATTAGGACACTGACGTCTGACGTTTTTTAAATTATAACACAAAATTCTAAAAACATTTTGTTATACACATAGTACAGAAAATGTGCGTGTCAAAGAAGCTACTTCTGAAATGTCTGCAACATGGAAGTGACCGATCTCGCTTCACTAAAAAAAATTATAATAATTAAAATAAAAAGGGCCATTTTAGAGAGATTTTATATGTTCATCAAAAATAAACATTACAGCATCGCTGCAAACAATAATCATTTAAAATGCAAATTAGCATCATGGATACTAAAATTAGTAAAATCTCCTAGAAGCATATGACCTGTAAAAACTGTTGCTTAAATTAAAGAGAGATGTGTTTTTTTTTTTTTTAAACATACGGTTACGGACACTACAGAATGTGTCAAATTCAACTTGCAATATCGAAATTTTGCATTTTAGAATAATAGACTTTTTCAGGTTTGTGTCTTTTCATGTAAATTTGTACCTGGCCGAGTTTCATTTCAATGACAGTTAAAACCATTGAAAGATTTGAATTTTAAAAAAGTTCCGGAAACTACAGACATAAAAGAGCGTGAAACGGTATTTAGCAAATGTGTTTATTTTTATCTGATGAAAATATAAATGTGTATGCATGTTTACAAAAAAAAAAAAAAAAAAAAAAAGCATGGATCAGGAGATAAGCATTAAGCATTATATTTTTAAAAACCGGTGTTATATGATAATTCACTATTTCTCCACTGATGAGACACTTGTTAGCATCAATGCCATGTTCTGGCCATCACGTTTTAAAATAGACAACACATTATATACACACACACACACACACACGCACAGGGTGGCAACACGTTTGCTAATAACGCTTCCGATAAAAACGTGTGAAACGCACCTTCAGCTTAGCCGCCTGGTGGAAATAAGCGGCGCAGATGCACTTCCTGATCACGTCCCAGTCCGAGCCGCAGGAAACCAGGTTCATCTTCTGCTGCACCATGATGTCCTTGAGCTGAGCTCGCACCTCACGTACCTAAAACACACACACACGTTATTCACCAAATCACAACACGACCATCTCAAAATAATAATAATACATAATTAATCTAAAGAAATGATCAGGAAGCTGAGACTGAGCCGCGCGTCTCCACCTTGCGCATGGCCTTGGTGTGGATGAAGTGCTCGTTGCACCAGATGCTGGAGTAGTTGTTGTTCTTCCACTGCAGGTAGACATTCAGGTAGGTCAGGTGATCGCTCTCGGGTACGGCGAACTTCTCCCTCACCTGGTCGCTCTCCTCCTCTCGGCCCTGACGGGGGAAAAAAAAATTTTTCAGCAAAGATAAAGATTTTATGCGGGTTATTATTCGTTAAAGGAGAAGTCAAGGAAACCTTGGGCCTGTAGAAGATGGTCGGGACAGATAACATGGAGACGATGATGAGGATTTCGGCGCTGCAGCCGATGTCGCAGGACACGATTAGCATCTTGGATAAGGCTGGGTCTAGAGGGAACTCCACCATGAGCCGCCCGGTCGGCGTCAGTGCGCCTGAGACAGAGACGGAGAGAGCGTGAGAATGAGCATCACGTATCAAATGCCCTATACACATTGTATGTTTTTTTTTTCCTTACCCGTGTTGTCCAGAGCGCCGAGGATCCACAGCTGATACATGGAGTTCAGCATGTTGTCCTCAGGCGGAGGGTCCATGAAGTGGAAGAGCAGCAGGTCCTGCACGCCCAAAGACTTGAGCAGCAGCACCACGTTAGCCAGGTTGGTGCGCTGGATCTCGGGGATGGTGGTGGTCAACATCTCATTCTTGAAGGCGCTCTGAGTGTACAACCTACAGAAACATGATAAGGAAGAAAAAAACTGGGGTTTAAGCTCATTTATGAACAAACACGAAAAATGAGAAAAGATAAGAGGACATTTTACTCCTCGTATTCTCTCCCCAACCCTGTAACTCTTACTGAAAACACGAAGATGCAAGAACACACACGAACGGTCCAACACCACTGACACGAGCCATCTAACCAGTAAGTGTAACAGATGAGTCACAGACGCTGCGTTCACATTACCAGCCTGAAGTGAGTCAAGTCTCACGTCTTCAACACAAATCTGATTTTTTTTTTTAATGCCTGCCTGAATCTTTCAATGACTCTGATGTTTGTCAGATCGCACCCGAGTCAGTTTCGTACCTGGCTCTAGATCAGACATGCATCCGATACACGGTCATGCAACCTGAATGAGAACGAGCGGATCAGAATTTACATGATTTTTTTTTTCTTTGTGCCTCTGTTCGTGCCTCTGGACGCTCGCTGATGTCATCAATAACACCGGCAACGCTGGGATTTCACAGCAGTGCTAGTAACAGCTAAAGCTGTTGCTAAAAATCACATTTGCTGTTTGAAATTAAGAAGCGGTCGCAAACTCATGCCGTGTTGTATCGTAAATTGTGTGAGCAAAGACATACCGATGTTTCAGAGAACAGACGTGTCCATGGGGACACGTTTAGCTTCAGATAAAAGTCAGAACGTGAACCATCATGACATGAGAATCCGATCTGACTAAATCGGATTTTCTGACCAAAAAGGTCATCTGTTGCACACTTTATTCTTTCATTTTAAATGTGATTGGACTTAAGTTTACACACATCACTGTTCCTAAAATCACATTTTCGTAATATTGAAATTAAATGCGGATGGAGAAGGATGAACTAAATATTGTGTTCTGAGACGGTCAGGGTAAAGTCCAGCCTCTCTGGGCCAGTGTGTGATGATGATGATGATGATGATGATGATGATGAAGAGGGACAGAATGACACCGTCCTTTCTTTTCATGTCCCTTGTTATGGACAGAATGTCGTGCACTACAGAGGACCCTCATCTCTCACACACACTTTCAGCTCTCTTCAGTTCTTTACTTCAGACTTCATGAGTCTAATCCAGCTACGCTGATTACATCTAATGAGTGTGTGTGTGTGTGTGTGTGTGTGTGTGTGTGTGTGTGTGTTGTACCTGTAACACTGGCCCGGTCCGGTTCTCCCGGCTCGGCCCGAGCGCTGGTTAGCGTTAGCCTGGCTGATGGGGTAAACCTGCAGCGCGTCCATACCTATACGCGGGTTAAACACCTGAACAAACCAACACAGAAAAAAAAACACCCGTTACAGAGACTCAGAGACTATTTCAGATTTAAACTCTAAACAGATGTTTAATACCTTGAGTTTGCAATATCCAGAATCCACGACAAACATGATGCCGTCTACGGTCAGAGACGTCTCAGCAATGTTGGTAGCCACGATGCACTTCCTCACGCCGTCTGGGGCCTGGAACAAAAACATTTTATTGTTTTGTTACATCTATATCTGCATTACTGTGGTGTTATATATAGAAAAAGTATGTTCAAGGATGCATTTAAAAAAAAATTATAAAACGTAAAAAAAATATATCACAATTGTGAGGTCATAAGTTGTCTCAAGCAACTATATAATATCTAATGCAACAAACAATTTATTAAAAACTACTAAACATGTATTAAGGTTGTGGTGTTGATTGATATTGATTAATCATTGTGAATAAGTTGTGTTGATTGTCTCTACAAAGCGATGATCTTTATTCTTATCAACAGTCTGCGATATTGCACCAAACTCAAAATAGGAAGCCACACACTTGCAAAACATGAGTATTTACAGAAGAAGGAAGCAGTTTGTATTTTATTTTAAAAAATGTTTTGGTATATATTTTTTTAAGAATTCTAGAGCGCTTAACATTTGTAGGTTAAACTATTTTTTTATTTTTTTAAGCGTGAATTATTTCGGATTAGAAAACTCACCAATGAAAGACCAACTGAATTCCAAAGACGATTAAAAATCATACAGCTTTATAAGTTTTTATAACACAGCAAGGCCTTTAAACGTCCGAATCAAGCAGAGCTCCAAATACTCAGAAACATCAACAAAGCCCTAACATCATAAACTTTGTCATTTCTGACTCGGAGCGGGCGGAGCAGATGCGGTACCTTCTGGAAGATCTTGGCCTGCAGGTCGGAGGGCAGCTGAGAGTAGATGGGCAGGACGGCCAGGGCAGGAGCGTTCTCCAGCTCCTCTAACCGCTCCACGATCTGATCCGACGTCACCTGCGGCGAGAGACAGCCATTTTTTAAAATCCCTAGCATTCACACACACTCGCTCCGAACGTTAGACGTAGATCTACACTAAATCTGTTGGTTTTTTAATCAGAAAACGTCCTCAGTAATAACTGACCTCGATGTCCTCCTGACCGGGCATGAAGATGAGAATATCTCCCACCATGCCGCTGAGGTGGATCTGCAAGGCCTGCTTCACTGCAGCTTCCACATAGTCCTCCTGAGGTGTCTACAGACACACACACACACACACACACACACACACACATTAAAAACACGTTTCAGACTCATAAAACCCCATTAGACATAAGAAAAGGAGAAGAGCACATCTTTACCTTACTGAAGAGGATGTCCACAGGGAACGTCCTTCCAGGAATGTGAAAGATCGGAACGTTTCCGAAGAACGCCGCAAATTTGTCCGAGTCCATGGTGGCCGACGTGACGATGAGCTTCAGATCGGAGCGTCTGGACACCACCTTTTAAAGAGAGACAGATAATGATGAAGAGTTTTAGTCTCTTAGTGTCTTTGAACGATTCTGATATTTTAAATCTGTTCAGTAAATTATTAATACATTTCATTACATATTTGAATAATAATCACGTCATCACTCAGTTCTCGAAATGGACAAAGTGTTCGATGCTCTGGGACGAGGTGGAGACATTTGGTACTGACCTCTCGCAGCAGGCCGAACAGCACGTCCGTGTTGAGCGAGCGCTCGTGTGCCTCGTCCATGATGACGGCGCTGTAGTGGTCCAGATCGGACTCGCGCAGAGACTCTCGCAGCAGAATCCCGTCCGTCATGTACTTTATTATCGTCTTCTCCGACGTGCAGTCCTCGAAACGGATCGCGTAACCGACCTACACGGATCAGAGTTTTAGTCTTTAACAACTCACAAACACACACTGCAGAAATCACCAGCATCAGGAAGATAGATATGGACATAGAATTTACATTAAGTACTGTTCACAATAAATACGCATGGACAGGACGGGTCAGATATCACGTCAAAATTATGGGGGGGGGGGGGGGGGGGGTAGGTGACACAGCTTTTATTGTATTAAATGAGAAAATCACCCCAATATTAAAAACAAAAACTCCAAAAGCTATGAATATCACAGTGAGCCCTGGTCACATGACTGAATCAGAAACTTCTCAATCTAAAAAAAAACAAAAAAACAAGCAGAATACATCTTTAGTGTTTTTTTCTCCTAAAATTGATTTTATTGCCAGTTTTTTAGATATGCTCTTTCAAGTAACAATAACTTAAACTAGAGGGAGGGATGAATAGGATTTATTCCACATTTCTGCATTACTTCTAAGCAAACATGTAATTCTCCTGTTCGTCCACCAGGTGTCAGTGTTGGCGTTTAAAACATGCATGTGGTCTTTGAAGCAATTATTCATTACTTCAGAGAATTCTCCTCATGTTCTGAAGAAAACAGAATGTACTACATACTTATAAACTACACAGTCAATTTCTAAAGACACGCCCTTTCTGGTTCTTTGACTTGCAAAACAAATGGACACAACAGTAAATGAATAAACCAAATTGTGTGTTTACAGCAAATTCAGTAAACGAGCCTCACCTCCTCCCCGAGGTTGCTGTTCATCTCCTCGCTCACTCTCTTGGCGACGCTCATTGCGGCCACCCTGCGCGGCTGCGTGCAACCCACCATGCCGTAGCTGGTGTAGCCGTCCTCGTGGAGGTACTGCGTGAGCTGCGTGGTCTTCCCGCTGCCCGTCTCACCCACCACAATCACAATACTGTTGTCTCTGTGTGATTATCGAGGACAGAAAGCAGACACTAGATGATGAAGTGCAGTCTGCAGGAATGTTTTACAAACATAAAACAAACTGTACTGTAGCAACTGGCGGTGAGGCGGATTGTATTTGCTACAGACGCATGATAACTGAAGATTAATTGCAACGTTTAACCATCAGGGTGCGTAATACAGGTTTACTCCCAGGTATATTTGGAGATCAAGCCTGAGTGAAAAATTGAAAATTATATTTTCAATCGCTTAAATTCTTCATCTTCTGCTCACTCTGAGTGATAAGGGTTACCAAATCACACTGACAAAATCCTGCACAAACAGGGGTGAAACCCCGCCCACTAAGGTCAGCTCAGTTCAGGTCAAATATGCACATAACATAATTCAGCTAAATGTGTCAAATTGTTTATTATTTGTTTAGGACACATTTTTCCAGGCCAAGATAATGAAAATTAGCCCTGTTTTTAATGGTTGTCTGACTAAAAAACAAAAGCATTTTATCCACCATCATAAGGAAAAATTTAATTTTGTCCAGATCACATTGCACTATAATTTACAATTGAGTGTTGAATGTGTAAAAAAAATTATTATGTAAAAACATTGGACATTTTAAATTTGTTTATTTAAGACCATAGGCAAAAGTCCCTTGCTTCAAGTGTTCTTCAACTGCTAAATAAAAGTAAAGTAATAAAAGGAAAGCAAAATTATGTCTGTTTATTTTCCCTAATCCTAAATAAATCTGATCCATGATACGATTCGAATCGTGAGCTTTGTGACCTGTTGAAGCCCAAGTAGCAACTGCTCTTTTAGTGCAAGTTGTTGCTATAGAAACGATAACTTGTTAGATTATGTTGTGATTTGTAGCTGACTGCATGGACAAGCTGCGTTCAAGTCAAACTGGGATTTGTGATAAAACTTCGGGGGGAATGGAGGCGTGAAACTGATTTCAACATTTACAGCACAGTACGGTGATGAGCTGCGATGAAACATGTGAACGGTCCGAACGTTTTAAAGAAGTCCGTACGTCTGTTCTGTGGCGACGTGTTCTGACAGACGGTCCCGCTTTGACTTGAACGCCCCCCCATATAAAAAGAATCTGAAATGTGGTAAAGATCTAAACACCTGATGATGTTGAGCAGCTGCTGGCGGACAGCGAAGATGGGCAGGTACTGTCTCTGCTCCAGGAGAGTCTTCCTCTTAGCGAACTCGCTGCTGGCTTCGGTCTTCTCCTTCATATGTTCGGCAAACTTCTGCTCCGTCCTGCAGAAACAATTCACCATGAAACCGACAAATTAACGTGTACAGGAAATACGTCACTTTTAGTCAGAGAGCGCGCGTGTGTGTGTGTAACACGTACTTGTAGTCCACAGTCCCGTCCTTTCCGACAGCGTTAGCATCAGTGGTGTCTTCCTCTTTCTTGATGCCCATGATGTCTCCCAGTTTGGTCCCAGCCAGCTCCCAGTGTTTGTGCTGCGCCTGTTCCAGTACACAGAGTGAGACAGGGAGAGAGAGACTGATTTAGGATGAGCCTGTATTTGCTTTACACTATGTATTAATGTACTTTATACACAAATCCTTAAAATTGTGGATGAATGAATGTGGGTTTTGTTCAGCATCAAAAGTGAAACCACAATCCAGATCTTGTCAAGCAAGAGCGTTTATGTAACAGGACCTGAGCCGACCTGTTCACCTGAAACCACACACGAGTGATGTCCAGTACAGTATGTCCAGCACGGTGCAGAAAAAAACCCTCATTTCTTTCTTTATATTTTGCTATCAAACAACCAAAGTATTTTTGCCTTAAACATGCCGTGAAACTAGTTCCCACGAGTTGGATCTCAAGACTTTTGCGCAGTACTGTACCGTAACGCAAACAAAAAAATGTTATAAAAAAAATTATAATAATAAAAAAAAGATACGGTGATGTATTACAACTCTTTTGTGTGGCACTTTGTGTTTCACCACACTGACTCCAAAATCGCTTCTTCTTTTTTGTATTTAAATAATTAATTTATATTAACATTTACAGTATAGGTTGGCCATTAAAATGGTAAAATAATGCAATACCTCCATTATCCTGCAGGCGGTGCTCTAAAGTGTTCATGCATTGGCAGCAAATTATTTGTTAAATTTGTTTAGAATGAATAACACAGATCCTGACAGCAGGACTGAAAGATGGAGACACACATCACCTTCTTGCGCTCCTTCTGCTCGCGGTGTTTGCGCACCAGCTGGCTGCCTTTGCGGGAGATGATGGCCATGTCGGAAGTGGCATCTTTCACCGGAATGACCGGCTCGGGCTGGGAAAAGAGGAAATAAAGCATTATGTAATCAAAACAAGGGAAAAAAAGATGCTGGTGATGATCCTGGATTAAACCGGTTTGGTCTTCATTACATCATTTGAACGGCCACATTATATTATTGTATATAATAAATCTATCTAAATTCTAAATGTAAATCTATGCAAAATACAAATAATAACCGACATCCTTTCATTAAGGTGCCAATTTTTTGTGTTCTGTCAAACAACAGTAACTGGCAGAAAACCAGAAACTTGTGTTTCATCCGATATCAAGCAAAGCAGAAACTTCCCAGCTACATTTCTGTGTGATATTTATAATACTAATTTTGTAAAACATAAATAAATGCAAAACAGATAAGACTGAGTCTCCCGAACTTTAGTGTAGACATCCCTTTCTTTAAACTGTGTGATGTCGACCAACACTTCACAGATCTTTCACATGAAGAAACTGTAATATTGAGATCAGCAGTAAAATCCCTAGACTCACCAGAATCCCTAGACATATTCAAGAGTTAATACAGTTTAAGCTCAGGACAGTTTAACATTATAAGAACCCCCTAGTTATAAGAATCATAATACAACATAAGAACTTTACCTGCTTGGTGAAGACGATTCTGCCGTCGAGGAACGGAGGGACGAGGTTGTGGACAAGAAGGTGGACCCTCGCTGCATTGTCTTCTTCAAAGTCCTCGTCCACTTCCAGGCGCTGGACCACACCGCTGGTTAACATGCGATTCGTCTCCCAGCGTTCGATGTCCTGAAGAAATGTTAAAGTTGAGTTACACTCAGGTTTATTGTATTTATTTGCATTAAACAAGCAGCAGTTTTACAGAAATCTACATCTAGATTAGAGACCACGTTAAAAAAATATCTAAATAAAAAAAAAACAGATACAGCAATATTTTTAAACAAATTATATTTGTAATAAAAGTTATACATTTATCAATCTATATTTCAACTGCCTCTGAAATGGTAAAATGTTGTAGTTCCACTATGATCCTGCAGATGGTGCTCTAAACTGTTCACACGTTAGCAGCAAATTATTTGCTACATTTAGAAATGTAAAAAACTGGTAAAAAGTTTAATATTGAATTGGGTCATTCATAAAATATAAAATACTTATCACAAATCACAATACAAATTGAATCTGTATCCAGGTATCACTATAATATCGTATAGGAAGGTGACTTCCTGGTGATTGTTGTCTCTAATGTCAGCCCAAAGTGGAACAATCATATCTTAGTAAGTGAAAATATATTTTCTAGTCAAAATGGATCTGAAGTTTCTTAATATATGTAAACATCAAGCTTATTTTTAAAATAACTTTACTTGTAATTTTTAAGCGCAAACTGCTTTATTGTCTGATAATTGTAGTATTTATTACTTGAAAGAATCCAAATTAACTGCCAACATAATTAAAAACTAGAAATTAGGAGAAATCGTCTGGTTCCTATCTAACAGATTATCTTGTACGAGTCCTGAGACTCACAGAACCAGGACTGAGAGGGACCGGTCGTACCTCGTTGATCTGTCGTTTCTGTGCAGAGATGCGTTTCTGGGTCTGCTTCTGCAAAATCTGCTCTCTCTTCTTCACGTACTCGTCCGAGCTGGAGGTCAGAGGGTTGTGGAACTCGTCGTAGCCCTCGTCCATCATGTACCAGTCTCTGTCTGCTTGCTGCGGACGAACCAAGTTAAAAGCCTTTATATAGAAACGATCAGAAACACAGATTGCTGTTTCACAGTCGAAATCGAGTCACGCTCCACACACTGACCCGCTGGTCTTCCTCCCACTGCTCCTTCTCGTCCTCGTTCTCGAAAGGGATTCCATCCTGTCCGTCCTCCTTTTTACCTACAGCACGAGGGACACACGATTAAACACTCCGTCTGATCTGTCGTCTGTCACTTTTAATTATCTACACGTTTATTACTGACACACAGCGTTACAGAATTCTCCAGAAGGTGTGGATTTATATTCCACCACAGCACTGACGGGTTTATATCAAATGTCCTTGTTTCCATAGAAACACCTCACACAAAAACACAGTTTTGATAACACTGATATGGTTGAGGAGAGGAAGGAGTCTCCAGTGTCAGAGCTTTATAACACTGTTACATTTCTGAAAGAGGAGTTTAACGAGGAATGAAAAATAAAAGATATGAGCAAACTAATTTCATGACAACATTAAAAATTTATTAAACTAGTTATTGAAAAGATTTTAGCAAATGTAGGTTGTTTATGAGGTAAAAGAAAAAAAAACATCTCAGAGTGTGTGTGTGTGTGTGTGTGTGTGTGTGTGTGTGTGTGAGAGAGAGAGAGAGAGTAAATACGGAAACACACACCTTTCCCTCTGGACAGACGCGGCGTGGAGCCCAGGTGCTTCCTGTCATTGGCCCACTCGTTGTATTTGTACGACGGCGTGGGCAGGGGCGTGTCCTCCGGATAACGAGCTCTCACTGACCTTTGAGAGACAAAAACACACACACACACACACACACTCTCAGTACAACTAAATATTTCAATAATTTCACGATTACTAGAAAGCTGAAGAGAGTCTCTCACTTGTCTCTCCTCTCGCTGTCGCGGCCCGAGCGCGAGCCGCGCTCCGAGCGATCGTTCTCGCGGTGTGAGGGGGCCGGGGAGGGGCTCTCCCAGTGGGAGCGCCGCGAGCTGCCGTAGCCGCTGTCGTCCTCGTCCCAGCTGGAGGCGGACGGTGTAGGAGCGTCTGTGAACAAAACGACAATAAAAACGTTCATGTTCTTAACCTTAAGCCAGGACTCCCGTGTTTAAAAGTGAATGCAAATATCTGACTATTAAGCGCAAACCCTGAATCACTCTCATCTATTATTATCATGATGTCGAGAAGCCGACAGGGTCACCGACCTCTTGGCCGACTGCGGGGAGTCTGAGGCTCGTCCCTGCGACTCCCGCGGCTGAGGCGGTCAGACCAGCCGTCTCTCTGCGAGCGGTCGCTCCTCGCGCTGCCCTCCGCATGCTCCGAGCGACTGCTGCTCGACCCCCGACTGCGGTCCCGCTCATCTGCAGCAACAAGCACACAAACATGGGTTCACGCTTACACAGGAAATACAATAATGTGCTCCTGTCTGGGGGTTGGGAGACGGAGGGGAGAGAGTGAGGGAAAATGACAGAAATATGGAGAGAGGGAAGAGATGTATGTGGGTTTAGGAAGAAAATGTGGAAGAGGGTGAGGGAGAAAATAGAAAGAGAGGAAAGAGGGAGTAGAGGGGAGAAAGAAAATAACAGGAAGAGAAAGACAGGGTAAGTAAAATGGAGAAAGAGAGGGAGAGTGTAGGAAGAAGAGAAGGAAAGAAAAATGAAGGAAGGGAGAGAGAAAGAAAGAAAGGAAAAACCTCAAAGAAAAACAGGAAGGTACAGGGATAGAGGGATGGAGAGAGTGGAAGGAAAGAAAAGATGACGGAAGGAAGGAAAAACAATGAGTAAGAGGGGGAGGAAGAAACATAAAAAAGGAGAGACAGGCAGAACAAAATGAAGGAAGAGAGGCAGGATCATAGGGAGACAGAGAGAGCAAGAGGAAAAGAGAAAGATGAGAGAGAAGGGGAGGAAGAGAGATGAAAAGAGAGGGAGAAAGATTTTGAGGAAGGGATTTATGAAGGAAAAAGAATGTGGTAGAGGAGGGAGGAAGGAAGAAATAGAAAGACAGGGAAAGTGAAAGGGAAAAAGAGAGAGGGGTGGAAGGAAGATGGGAATGAAGGGAAAGAGCAGAGAGAGAGAGAGAGAGAGAGAGAGAACAAAGGAAAAGGAAGGAAAAGAGAAAGAAATATAGGAAGGAAGAACAGGAAAAGTGGAAAAGGGACATGAAGAGGGAACAGGAGAAAAGAAAAGGAAAGAGAAGGAAGGATGGAGGGAGAGAAAAGAAAACAAGAGAGAAAAAACAACCTTGCTCACCTCGCTCACTTTTCCGCTCTCTGTCTCTCTCTCGGTTTCTGTCTCTGGACCGGTCCCGGTCCTTGTCCTTGTCTCTGTCCTCTTTAGACGATGCGTAGACACCATGCTCCCGGCGGTCTCTCTCCCGCTGCTGATGCTTCTTGCGGAATTCTTCACTCACTCCGCCGGGATTCGAAGGTGTTTCTGCCCCTGAGGTACGGTAACGCCTGCAGTACGACAGCATCAAGTCAGAAAAGACTCACTAACACACACTCACACACACACACTCACACACACTCACACACACTCACACACACTCACACACACTCACACACACTCACACACACACACACACACTCACACTCACACACACTCACACTCACACACACACACTCACACACACTCACACACACTCACACACACTCACACTCACACACACTCACACTCACACACACTCACTCACACACACTCACTCACACACACTCACTCACTCACTCACTCACACACACTCACTCACTCACACACACTCACTCACACTCACTCACTCACACACACTCACTCACACACACTCACTCACACACACTCACTCACACACACCACTCACACACACTCACTCACACACACTCACTCACACACACTCACTCACACACACACACACTAACAAGAAAAAGAAGAAAAAATAAACAACGTGTGGTAAACGCCTCACCTCTCTTTCTTGCTGTTCTTCCTGTCTCCACCTTCCTCGTCCTCATCGGAGCCGGAGTCGCTCTTCCCCTCCTCCCAGTCCCTGTAGGACGACACCTTGGATTTTTTCGAGCTTCGGTCGTCGAGGTCAGAGTTCAGCTGCTCCTTCCCTTCACGCTCTTTGCGTTTCTGAGCGGCGAGTAAATCGAGGCCGAGCAGAGAGACCCGAGGAGCCGGCGCACGGAACACATGCTGCTCCGCCGAAGCCGTCTTCTTCTTCACGATCAGTCCTCCGACTTGCGCCCCCGGGCCGCTGCCCTCTATCCTGTGCAGGGACGCGTCGTCCTCCATCTCACCGGAGAGGCTGTGGTCCTGCAGGGTGATCTGGAGAAGCCCACGAGAAAGAGAGTGAGAGACAGAGACAGAGATAAATGACACCTTGATGCTTTTACATTCCCTGTTCTGATTGGTTAGAAAGTGTTGATTTATTCTATACAATATGTAACAGCAGCTCTGACTGCTCTTGTGCAGATTTAAGGTGTTACAGTTTCCATAGCAACAGCTCATTCACAAGGACGTCTACAGCAGACAGAGTTAATAATAATAACACTTTGAACCGTGGTGTGTACTGGGGGTCGACTGATGATATGTATTGTTTTTGGAATTTTTCTTCTGTGCGAGTGAGTCTTCAGTGACGTCTGTCTCTCAGTTTATAAGAGGAACAGAAGCCGTCTCACTGGAGCGCATGATAAGCAACGGTGCTTTCTACGAAATACAAATACTCAAATTTCAGTACTCTATTAAATGACCTTTTAGATGCAATTGTTGGAAAAAAAGAATAAAACTAGATTAAACTGGGGGAGAACAAAACGAACAAAAAGGGTTATGAATCGAGAATCTTTTGTGTGGAGATTCACGTATCGCCAAGTTTTTTTTAAACTATTTTTACATTTATAATAGAGATGGACCTGTCGGTCAGCCAGTGTCCAGAATCGTCTGGTTTTCAGTTTGATTGGGCGTGACCGGTGATCAGCCTCAGATAAAAATGATTCTCTACCATGCACAGAAGCTTCCAAGCGGCACAATAAAAACATTTTTATTGCGGTACATTATGAAAAATGCATGTTAAATCCTCTGATCTGCCTTTTTTCCCCCCAAACTGAGGGTGAATTAGTCTCAAACCCACTCATCACACGCGCTTACGCCAGTCTCGAAACACAGACAGCGCTAATTAGTCGAAAATCACGTACCTGTATTAGAAGATCAAGTTAAGTTTTGAGACTTTGGAGTCGTTTGAGGAGATTAAACAAGTTGTCGTCATTGTTTCTTTATAATCCTACAGGTGGCGCACTCTGAACTATTTACACATTCTCATCTCGTGTGTTAGGAGTGAATTATCGTTCAAGTTTGTTTAGAAATAATAATTATGGCAGATGAGAGAGATACAATGTTCCTGTATTTGAAGTTTGTAGTGTTTAAATGCTGCGCTTGGGTTTTAAGTGAGAAAACTAATGTCATAAAGAACGAGCTACATTTCATTAATTAAAAAAAAAATTTTTTTTTCAATTCATCAATTAAAATGATCTAACCTTTTTAAAGGTTTAAAACGGGAACAATATCGGGGGGGGGGGGTGGAGGGATATAATATCGAATCAGAACAATTTATAAAATCGTGAAACTTATAGAATAAAATCGGCACAAAGGTATCGTGATAATATCGTATTGGCAGGTGATGATCATGTGATACCCGTATGTAGACAAAACACTAAGAATCGTGATGTTTTAGAAAATTGTTAAACTTCAGACTAATAACATTAACATCATTTTCTTCACATCACGGAACAGGGGTGGATGTTGTGACTGGGTTTAATGAGGCACGTTAGGAGTTGGGTTTTATTTTATTCTTCATGTGTTTATACATTTTACAGCAACACACTTATAAACCAATAAAACACACGTTTAATTCAGAAGCACAGCCGAGCGCGAGCAATTTAAGCACGCGCGCTAACTGCTAACACAAAGCTACATGCTAACGTATTTAATAAAACCCAAACCCGAGAGCTCACCTGCTCACTTCCGCTCTCACTAGGGTGCCTGAGTGAGCGCCGAACACATCACTGCGATCCGGGTAAGACGAAAGTACAAATAATAATGTTAATCGAAAAGAAAAACAATGAATCGGAAACAGAAAACTAAAAGCGTCAACAATACGCAAAGGAGGACGCCATGACCGTCCCACAATGCAACGCGGCCGTACCGCATTGACAAAACTTTATTGGAAGAGAACAAACGACAAACGTCACCGTAGAAGAGCAACCTTACATCAATGACACACACAAATTATATACAGTATTATAATATTGCAAACATTATACATTATATAATTTTTAACTCTGACTCTGTATGTCAAGAGTGTGTGTGAGAGAGAGAGAGAGAG
>JAAGKR010003510.1:0-18552 GCA_011419295.1 Clarias macrocephalus
GGGTTTATTTCTTTCAAAACTGGTCAAATTATGTTGGTTTTTTTTTTTGTTTGTTTTTTGTGTTGTTTATAATAAAACACTTTAACCCTGAGGGCATCAAATTGACAAATTCCCCACTTTTCATAAGAAAGGATGATTATTATCCAGATTTCCAATAATTTTGTGCAGAAATGAGGCTGATGAACAGGGATAATTAATATCACTTTGACACCATACATTGTTTTTTGTTTCTGGTGCCTATGATACCGCTCTGTTTTAGGAGCTCTTACCCAAAAGTTTGGGATATTCTTTTCCTATAAGAAGAGTAAATAAGTAAGGAAAGTGGTGCATTTGTATATATTTTTAAAAGACAGAAATCATCAATTGATGATCAGATGTTAACAGATCTGTTAACAGATGTTAATTGATTTTCATATAGTAGTTATTGGAGGCTCAGGTAGACTTGTAGGAAATTCCAGTCCTGAACTTTCCAACGACTGCAGCCAAGTCTCAGAGAAACAGCTGTCAACATCAGTCAAGGCCAGAACTTTCTTCATAAGATAACTGTGTGTGTGTGTTTGTGTGTGTGTGTGTGTGTGTGTGTGTGTGTGTGTGTGTGTGTGTGTGTGTGTGTGTGTGTGTGTCGCTATTTGTTAAACCTTCAAGATTAAACAGCACATTTTATTGTCCAAGAGTCCATGAGCATCAGGCTGGTGTAATATTAAGCAGTAGTTATCTAACTGAAAACTAAAAGAGCCTGTCTACTCTACACTTTATCATAAATTACTATCTGCATCATAATTTACACAAGAAGTCACCCACTGGTCACCCATTAACTGTGTGTGTGTGTGTGTGTGTGTGTGGGTGTGTGTGTGTGTGTGTGTGTGTGTGTGTGTGTCGCTCTAAAGTTGGTTAACAGTGCATGTCACAATGTGAAGATTTTACAGTCTGTTGGATGAGAGAACAATGGTTGGAATATTCAGTGTAATAAATAAATAAATGAATAAATGATGATTGCATTTTGTTTCAATATTTTAAAGAAATTAATTTAATAAAGTTTTTTCTTCTTCTTCTTCTTCTTCTTCTTCTTCTTCTTCTTCTTCTTCAGGGTTAGAGTCCTGATCCACACGCACCAGTCTATTGGGTGGCGATAACGCACCATTACTTTCGCATTTCCTTTTTTTTTATTCTTTTTTTTAAGCTGCCATAACCATCAAGAAGTACAAAAAGAAGCCAAAAAAAAAAGAAGAAGAAGAAGTTCAGCCACCTGGAAAATGTACAATATGGAGTATATTATGGACAAATAACATATCAATTGATACACTGCAATAAATAAGACAGGATCGCAGAGAAACTGCATGAGAAGCTGGCGTAGAAACAAGAGTCGGAAATATACTGGGGGAAACGTGGGCTTGGGACCGACACTGCATCCAGTGGCTGGGGTTTGGGCATTGGGTCGGAATTGAACCATGTAAGATGAGAAAGCTATCACTGAGCATGCATTTGAAAAGATATAATAATTAACTATAATTAAGTATCTAAAAATTTAACTGGTTTAGCAGATAGAATCCGACAGAGATGTGATGCTCAACACTTCAGTCCACCTCCAGCAGGTGGCGGTAATGCATCTATACGCTAACTAACAGCTGAACTGAAACCTCATAGAAGAAGAAGAAGAAAAGGCGGAAGTAGTAGTTCTTGTTTTGACTGAGCCGGAGTTTCCCTCAGTAGCAGTTGTTAAGGTAATTTATTTAGATCTTATATAGATTCACTCTGCTATCATGTCGATTTGAAACATATCCAGTCTGTCTACACGTTTGTGTAGAAACTGTCAGAATTCTTTGGAAATTAGACATTTCTTTATGAGTGTTTTTTTATTTCTATGAATGATCCAAGTCAGGGTTGTTCCGATCTGAAAGCAAACAACACACAACACTCCTTATGCAAGAAAGTTTGGCACATTATGGTACATTTTATAGTACACATCATCTATATTGGTCACTATATTTGATCATTTTAAATTCTGAAAATGATAAATAAAATTGATAAATGAAAATTGTATTTGCCATGTACCAGATCATACAGAGTATATGTGGTGAAATTCTTATACACCCGCCTGTGACCTAAAAAATAGAAGTAAATAAAGGTAGAATAGTGTAGAAAAACAGAAAAGACAGAACAATGTCACTGCAATAGGAAAAAGTTGCACAGAGAGAATTTTAAAATAAAACAAAAAAAGTGAGGTAAATGTACCAATTTGCAAAGTTGCAATAAAACAAAAATAATTGAAATAGAAAAATATCAAATGTACAGATTAAATGTAAAAGTTAAAGAGGATGTGGAGATTGTGAGAATAACTCCCAAGCTTCAGAGTGGAGCAACAGAAACGTGTTGTTCTGGCGTTACATTTATCAAAAACAGACCCTCTGATCTGCCTTTTTCTCTATACTCTGTGAGTGAATTAGACTTAAACCTGCTCATTACACACACTTACACCAGTCTCACAACACCGCCAGAGAAAATTAGTCAAGAATCTCGTATGTTAGAAGCCCGAGTGCTTGCGCCGCTCAACCCGCGCGCTTACTGTCAAGTTGAGTTATGGAGGCGGTAAAACGTCACGCGGTAATGATGCAACATCGAATCAGGATACTTATTAAATTGTAGAATCACATTTTTAATCGAATCGGCACCGAGGTATCTGTCCACCGTACAACCCAATGGAGACAGTGTTGTGATCTGGGGTTGCTTCAGTCACTCAGGTCTAGACTCAGCAATATTATGTGGCAATAAAATTAAGTCAGCTGACCACCTGAATGTACTGAATCACCAGATTATCACATCTTTGTAGTTTTTCTTCTTCCGTGATGGCTTGGCCATATTCCAAACTCAGAATGGTTCTGAGAGCATGAGGAATCATTTTCACACATGAACGCTGTAATCAAATATGAAGCTAAATCAAAATAGCGTACTGTTTAAAGTTTTTCACATTAATGTTTTTTTTTTCTCAGACACCCTAGAGACAAACGAGGACACGATGCCAACGAGGGACTCCGGTAGTCAGCAGAAGACTGACGTTCATCAGTGCTTGCTTTGTGAAAAGAGTTTTTCCCTGCTGTGTAACCTTAAGCAACACCAGCGCATTCACACGGGAGAGAAGCCGTTCAAGTGCTCAGAGTGCGGAAAGAGTTTTTCCTTCCTTGGGAATTTCCAAAAACACCTCCGCGTACACTCGGGGGAGAAGCCATACAAATGCCCGGATTGCGGGAAGGGTTTTTCCCAGCAGGGTAACCTCAAGCAGCACCGGCTCATTCACACCAGAGAGAAGCCGCATCGTTGCCCCGAGTGCGGGAAGAGTTTCAACCGGCGGGATACCCTCAAACAGCACCAGCACATTCACACCGGAGAGAGGCCATACGACTGCTCGCACTGCGGGAAGAGGTTTACCCAGCAAAGCGCTCTCCTGCAGCACCAGCGCGTCCACGCAGAAGAGAAGCTCTACGAATGCTTGGAGTGCGGCAAGCGCTTCAAGCACTACAGCGGCCTTCGGCAGCACAAGCGCATCCATACCGGAGAGAAGCCGTACAAGTGCTCGCAGTGCGGAAAGAGCTTCTCCCAGCTGGGACACTTTCAGCAGCACCAGCAATACCACATCGGAGAGAAACCGTACCGCTGTTTGGTGTGCAAGAAGAGCTTTAATCGGCAGAGTCACCTCCGACAGCACCAGCGCATTCACACCGGGGAGAAGCCATTCGACTGTGCAGAGTGTGGGAAGAGGTTTAACCAGCAAGGTGCTCTCAGGGAGCACCAGCGCATTCACACTGGAGTCAAGCTCTACTACTGCACGCAGTGTGGGAAGGGCTTCAATCGGCAGAACACTTTTCAGAGACACCAGACTGTTCACGCAAAATAGAAAATGTAATTTGGAAAACCAGCCACAAGGGGGCAACCAGGAGGCAAACCGCGACTTGAACTAGGACACAAGCGCCAAGAGCACTCCCTGCCTTCGAATGGCAACCAGAGAAGAAGATTTTTACACGGAAGGCAAACAATTTGCGTGATCACATTGTCATCCAGGTGCATCATTTTACCCCTGAACCCAAAAATTCAGAGCAGTTCCAACTGCAGGTAAAATTATGGACTATTTTCTTTTTTTTCTGGACAAACATGACATCATTCATGTTGTTGTTGTTTTTTTCTACTCTCTGTGGTGTCAACATGCACAATAAACACTACCGTCAGGTACTACAAGATTTCCATGACGCTCTCTCAGGAAAAAAAAAAAAAAACATCTGGTTTCATCACCAAAGGCGTTCTCTTTTTTTTTTTTTTTTTTTTTTTCAGGACAACACACGACCTGATACTGCCCACTTCACCACTTGCACGTTACAAAAACTTGCCTGAGAATTATTGCAACATCCTTTGTACAGTCCTTGCTTCAAGACATTTCTACATATTTGGGCTGTTAAAGGAGTTCCTGGGAGGCCAGAGTTTCAGACATGAAGCAGCAATTACAGAGAAATAAATCGAGTTTTTACTCTTCTGTTTCTGTTCAGTTCTAAAGTCCTGCTTTGACTTGAACACACCTCGTAAATACAGTAAATTTGGGCAGGGTTAAGAGGGCAAAAAACTGAATAAAAAGGTTTGCTGTAAGTAGAGTACACAGTATTTTAGATGCATTAATGAATATGAAATGTACTTAATAAATGATAGACTAGTGATGATATATTGAATGGACTTATGATTTGGGACGTTTTTCAAAACAAGGTTTGTTGTATATGTTTTGAGAAATCATGTTTCAAATGTGAAGATAACAAGAACAATAAATGACAAGAATATCAGCTTTGTGATTACTTGGGGAAATGTCTTGTTTTTTTAAAGACATTTTGATTGTCTGTTTGCCACAATTCCAGTGACAAAGTTCCCGACTAATACCCTAAATTCAATAGTCTAATAATGTTTCCATCGTGACAAGTTAATTGATTGAGAGCCAAATTATTTAATCTAATAAATGGATTCATGAAAACTTTTTTTTTTCGCACAGAAAACCTTAACAATTGTATTGAAGGATTTACTCTATATGGTTTCTCAGTCACATGACAAGGTAAAGAAATTAAATGTATGTTCCATAACAGCATATAAAAAGTAATAATGTTATTTATTAATAAATAAGAAAGTGTAATTGTACTTTAATTGCACTTCCGTGCTGCTGCTGCAGATGAAAAGCCTTGGTGTGGTAACAAGAACTTGCTTTTTAACTGTGTATCATCAAGAACAAATGCTTGGGATGTTTTTTTTTTCCCTAATAACTTAAACACACTCACACTCAGACAAAAGGTCCGAACCCGAAGAAAATAAGAATGACACGAGCCCGGTCATTGGAGGATGAGGACACCGCTGCTGCTATCCTGCAAGCAGTCAACGTCTTAACGCAGAAGATGGATGAACAGACGGCGCTGCTGCGATCGGCAAATGTTAAACAGATGGCAATTCAAATAAAATCTTACAATAAAAGGAAAAAACTTTTGAAATATTTTCACAGTTGGTGAAAGAATACGTTAAGGGTGGCGTTAGAGCCTTAGATTTTGAATCAGTGGTTGGAACTTTTAAGATTAACTGGTTCAGAACTTGTTTATCTCAACCCGATTCCATGTGGTTTCATATACCCAAATCTTTATTTAAGGAATTAGGAGGAATTTCATTTTTATTAAAATGTGACTTTGAGATCAGTAAAATTCATGTTAAATTATCTAATTTTCACAAACAGATCCTTTCAGATGTTTACACACAACTTCTCTCCCCACATGTCAACACTATGGAACAATAGAGTGATAACTGTTAACAGAAAGTCAGTGTTTATTAGAAATTGGTTTGAGAGTGGTACAGTATTTTGTTTGTGACTGACTTGGACTCAGATGGTCCTCTGTTGGACTATGTATCCTTTTTGAAGAAATATCATTTAGGTTGTCCGCAGAAAGAACACAGGAAGGTTTGTCGTGCTGTCCCATTGGTTTTAAGGCGGCTAATATGCAACATAATGTCATATACAGAAATCAAACCAGTGTTGCCAAATTAAAAAATTGGTAATTGTAATTTAAATGATAGCAAATGTAACAATAATGTTATTAGTGTGAACTTTAAATTAATTATTTTCTACGAGTTTGACTCAGGAAGGCATTTGCAGGCTTTTCATGGGGATCAGTCACTCATGGAAAAGGCGTTTTCTAAATTTATAAAGTAGCCTGTTTCCCCAAAAGTTAAAGAAACTCATTTCAAGATAATTAATAATATATACCACCCAGTGTCTGAATTTGTCAATTTCTAAAAAGAAGGTTTAGATTTGAGGTGGACCGGTGTGCTTTTTGTGATTCAGCCTGTGAAACGTTACAACACCTGTTTTTTCTATGTCCTGTGTCAGCTGATTTTTGGTCAGAAATACACACTTGGTTATCACTCAAGGTCAATGATATTCCACAGTTTGATCAATCTGATGTTATCTTCTACATGGATAACCTACACCCCTCTGATGCTATTGTAATTAACATTATTATCCTTTTACGTAAATACCATATACGTTGTAGTAAGTGGAGAAATAGTAAACCGTCTTTCATATGGTTCATAAATGACTTTAAACAATACTTCATGTCACGTATGAAACTGAAATCAAACAAATCAATGAGGATCTGTGATGACATTTCTCATTTGTTACTGTTTTGATTCATGCCTCCAGTGCCGTGCTCTCTTTGTTATTCTGCTCATTTTTGTTTACTGTGAATTTTTTTAGCCCCCCTTTCTTCTCTTTTCGTTTCTTTTCCCTGGAATTACAAAATAGACCAATAATAGTTAATAATTCTTATTGACTCTACAGGATTCATTAGTATGTCACCAAAAATAAAATGTCCTGACGTGCAGCATGAAAGTGTTAATCTACTGACTGTAACCTACATTTCCACAACTTTGTGTAGGAGTTTGTGTTATTATACATTTTAACAGCAAGATTTTTCTTGCTTAATGGGTCTGTGTGTAACGATTACAACGACATGGTTATGTGGTCACTTTCTATTGTGGTGAGAAGGAAACGAAGAGAAGTTTTGCTAGCTGCCTTGGCTGAACATGACAGAATGATGGTCTTATTTTCAGCATTTATTTATGAATTTATGGCTTCTGAACATTTGTAAAAATATGTTTAAATATGTAAAATTTATATTCATATTTAGTTATGTTTTATTTGAGACACTTTATTTGATTACTGATGCAGTGCATAGTGAAAGTTAATATAACAGACACTGAAAGTGAGTCATATTGCTATTGTACACTTACTGCAACATACTGTACTTTGGCGAAGAATTATTATTACAGAATTAAACTGTATTTGCAGAAACTGTCTACTTCCAGTATATTTATGTAAGATAGATATCATTTTACTGTTCATGCTGAATTTCTTAATCAAAAACTCTTGATGGTTTTTAAACAAAACTTTAAAAAATAATGACTAAAAACATTCCATTCCAATATATAGAACATCTCAAGACACCCCTCCCTTTTTTTTTGGTTGAATAACAATCCTGCTGGTTTTCCAGCATCATGCTTAAGGTGCTTCTCTATAGTGTGGTGGATGGGCTCGTCTTTTTCACAGCTGCTACAACAGAGACTGCATTATTATATGGGTCAATGCCATCCAAACACCCATGAATGTCATGTGACTGTACATAAAGTCAATGAACAGATGTAGCTGCTGATTTAAGAACAAAAGAGTTTAGAAGTAGAATGATCAAGTAGAGTGAAATGTTTTAGGTTCACCGGTCTCTCATACTGTGTTTCTCTGTACATTAAAATACAGTGTCTTAAATGATAAGGTTTGATTCCCGGTGAAAACAGCTTGGCAGGCGCCTCCAGCACCAAGGGCGACACCCCAAAGCATAACCAGGGGACACGCCCGTAATTCCCCTAGGCTGGCAATGGATAATCATCTACCTCCTGGAGGTCACACAACACCTATAAAAAGACAGCGAGACTGACAGTATGTGAGTGTGTGCTCCGGAGAGAACTATGCTCGCTAAGAAAGTCAGGTTAGTACAGACCGGATTGATGATCCTCCCATAATTGTCACACAAGATTACAAGTCTATTTATAAGCAGAACAAACACAGTGTATCACCTGAGAAAATTGCTGTGTTTCAAGGAATACAATGAGTATCTAGAGCTGATTCATTATTTTATGCTACTGTATCTGTAGAACATGGCCTGTCTTTCACTGCATTACTCGACAGTGGTTCAATGGCCTGCACTCTCAGTGGAGCAGCTGAAGCCAAGTTGGTTGGCCAAGTCATTACACCTTTATGGGGCGACGGTTGCATACCCGTAAAAGATCCCACAAACAATCTGTTAACCTTAAGAAGAAATGCAAAGATTGTGAATGTTTCTCCATGCATCACTGTTGAAGATCTCTCAGAGATTGACTATATTAAGTCTCAAGTCCAACACTTTCAACATGGAAATGGATGGAACCTCACAGGAATCTGAGGATGAGTTGGTGCAGATCTTGAATAACATGGGATTGAATGACTTGGATCTGACAGCTTGTGAAATATCTTAGTGGATGATAAACCCTTTCGTCTCCCCTACCGTCGTGTACCTCCAAGTCATTATGAGAAGCTGAGAGTAGCGCTGGGTGAAATGGAAGAGAAGGGAATTATCTGTAAATCAAGCAGTGAACGAATACGCGTCTCCTCTTGTACTGATGTGGAAAAAGAATAGTGATTGGAGGATTTGTACTGATTTTTGATGGCTAAATGCCAGAACTGTGAAAGATGCTCATCCTCTGCCACACCAGTCAGATGCTTTAGCTGCTCTTGGAGGAAATGATTTCTTCTCGACTATGGACCTCACCTCAGGCTTCTACAATGTCCCGCTACACAAGGACGATAGGAAATATACTGCTTTCTCGCCATTTGGGCTGCATGAATATAATAGGATGCCACAGGGCCTTTGCAATAGTCCAGCCACATTCATGCGTATGATGATATCTATCTTTGGTGACAGAGTTTACTATGCTATCTTGATGATCTCATGGTGATGTTCTTTGCTCCCAATGAACAGGTTGCACTTGAAAGGCTGGAGATGGTGTTCTCAAGGCCCACAAGCTCAAGCTTTCTCCTAAAAAGTGCCATTAATTGAGAAAATCTGTCAAGTTTCTTGGTCATGTCATTTGTGAGGATGGTGTTAAGACAAACCCTGAGAAAATAAAGGCCATCACTGATGTTAAAGCAGTTGACTTGGTGGACTCTGACAGAATCACTCTGTGCCACAAGAAAATTAGATCTTTCTTGGGTATGATTTTATACTACCAACATTTCATAGAGCGATGTTCTGCCAAAGCCAAGCCTTTGTTCGATCTCATCTCAAATACGGGCATGAGAGGCTCTAAAAGTAGGAGGAGGAAGCTTAAACCAAAAGATGCATGCATTAAGCTCTCACCTACGGACTGGACCGACAAATGCCAGAAAGCATTTGACACCTTAAAGGAGGACCTTCTTACAAGCGTAATGCTAGCACACCCTGACTTCAACAATGAATTCATATTAGCTATAGATGCTTCATTTGACAGCTTGGGGGCTTTCTCAAATCCCAGAGGGCAGTACTATGGCTAGACAAGTGGCATGCGCTAGCAAGACACTGTCACGTTCCCAGATGAATTACCCAGCACACATGCTAGAATTCCTTGCACTTAAATGGGCAATATGTGACAAGTTCCATTATTGGTTGAAGGGCTGTCATTTCACAGCTTGGACGGACAATAATCCCCTTACCTATATACTTACCAAGCCAAGACTCGATGCTTGCGAGCAACGCTGGGTTGCTAAATTAGCCTTTTTTAACTTTGATCTGAAATACGTACCTGGCTCTAAGAACATTGTCGTTAATGCGTTGAGAAGGGAACCATTTGTCCAGTCCAGTGTAAGACTTGTAACCTTACCACTCTTTGCTTAATCAGGTTAATGGAGTTGTAGACCATGTCATCCAAGATTCTTTCCGACTTACCACTAACTGTCAAGTACTAAGTCCTGTTGATGATCCTTCTGACGAGACTAGAGTTCATAGCCAGGGTCAAATGTCGGGTGCTTTAATTTCACAGGATGTCGGTGTAGTGTTTGATGCACATTGTTCTGGTGGTGTAGGGCAGATGATGGGCGTGGAATCCATTCCACATTTCATAAGTGTGGACCAGATTCCTGCACTCGATGTCAGCTGCACAGGAACAGGATAGCACTGTGAGTAGAGCCTTTTTTTACGTTCAAAGACATCGTCGTTCTGACAAGATTGACCGTGCTAGTGAGCCCCTTCCTGTCATAAGTCCTCTTAAGCATTGGAATAAACTTACCATCAGAGATGGCATGCTTTTCAGAGTCAAAAGAGACAATTATATGAATAAAAAACTGCTTCAATTCATCGTCCCAGATGCTGTGATACAACAACTTCTTTAGTGTCTGCATGTTGCTGCTGGTCATCTCCAGGACACTGTTGTTGGCCAGACAGAGGTTTTTTTGGATAGGCATGGAATGTGACATAACAAATTATGTCAGGAATTGTGTGCGATGTATTGTGGAAAAGACTCCAGAACCAAAAGATTGTGCTCCTTTTGATAACATACGTACCTCAGAGCTAATGGAACTTATCTGCATCGATTTCTGGACAGCGGAGCAGGGTGATAACAGAAGCGTGGATGACCATTTCACCAAATTAGCCTTCGCTTTCCTTTGTAAGAACCAGTCAGCAAAGCAGGTTGCTCATCATTTGTGGAACAGCCTCTTCTGTGTTTACGGATTTCCTAGGCGTGTGCATTCAGATCAAGGCCCGAGCTTTGAGAGCAAATTGATGAAGGAGTTGTTGGTCAGGGCAGGTATTAAGAAATCACATACCACTCCTTACCACCCTTTGGGAAACCGAATCACTGAACACTTCAACAGAACTTTAGGGAGCGTGATAAGATCATTACCCTCCCAGTCCAAAGCCAAGTGGCCACAGTCTTTGCAAATGCTGACGTTCTGTTATAACTGCACTGTCCACGAGACCACAGGCTTTGCACCTTTCTATCTGATGTTTGGGTGAGTCCCATGTCTTCCCATTGATGTGATGTTCCAACATGTTTTCAGGGATGAGACTGTTGTAAAGTTTTAAGATTTTGTATCCAGGCTGAAATGTGACCTTGGAGAGGCTGCCAAAATTGCACGGAAGCGCAATTCTATGGAGGAAGCTCGGCATGCAAAGATCTACGATCATAAAGTGAAGGACTTACCTTTGACTGTTGGCGACAGAGTCCTTTTGGCAAATCGTGGCAAACGGAAAATTGCAGATAAGTGGGAGTCCAATCTTTATGAAGTCATGTCAGTAAGGTCATCAATTAACGTTTACCGGATAAGAGACACAGAAACAGGCAGAGAAAAGACAGTGCACAGGGATCTCTTGCTCTCTGTTAATTTTTTGTATGAAGATGATGAAACCGCTTTACCATCTCATTCTGGTTCACCTGATTTGACCACAGACTTGGCTGATCATCCTGACAGTGACACGAGAACAGCTCGCTGGGTTATGCAGTCTGATAAGTCTAACTGCCCTGAAGATGACAATGACTCAGTGGCTTTGTCTGGAGTTCAATGTTCATTGGATGTTCAGAATTCCAATTCAAAGGGTGGATCTGATTCCTGTAACAGCTCTATACCCACTGAGCAGGAATGTGATGTGGGAAGTGACATTTCACATTTGTTGGATGAGGGACTAATTCCAGATGAAGAGTTAGGCCAGAGTTCCTTGCAGCACTCTTTGACTATGCCAATTTTTCCACCCTCACAAGTAGGCAATAACCCTGTTCTGGATACAATTAACCCTGTAATTTGTACTCAGCCAGAACACATTCAGACAGACACAGTTAGAACTAAGGCTGGTAGGACCATTAAACCTCCACAAAGATTGATCTGTGAGATGAATAATCAGTTTGTGCCTGATTAATCACCATCTGTGATTTCTTTTTTTGATGTGATGAAAAACCTTTTTCACAGGTAAATTATAAGTTCAATTTTGTCATTTTGAGCTGAGATTTTTTTTTAAGCAGTCTGACTTTTCCATCCTTGAATTGTGTATATAAAGAGAGGGGTTAATGGCATCTCTTTAGTCTATGTTTAGTCTGGATTTTGGTACCGGTCCATGCTTGCATACTTGCATACGTCTCGTGGATAGTGCAGAAATCCGTAATTTTGTAACTGACATTCGCACTGATATGTGTCAAGGACATGCACTCAGTTTCCTTGCACAAGTGTATCTTGTGTTTTATGTAGAGCTGATTAATTTCTCATGCAACAAAATCCTTATTTCCACATTATATTCTCATTGTGCAGGTATGTTACAGAAAATGTTAAATTTTTTTGTTTACATGTTCAAATGTGTGTAAGTGTATACTGGATTAATTGGTTAATTTGTCTAGAGGTGCACATGTTCACCACTAGGGGATATCATCCCTTAAAATATTAATGTAATTGAATTGTTCTGAGTAATTCATTGACAATGTTTATTGTAACTGTTAATTTAAAAATAAAACCCCAAAGAATCTCCACTATACGATCACCAAGCTAAAATATTTCATTTGATATAAAATTTAAAATAAGAATACTGTTTTGAATAAAAAGCAGAGCTGATGAGACACGCTGTGTAGGCCGCCCAGGCAAGACCGTCACACGAGCATCATTTCCTTTATCTTCATGTCACATGCTAAACTGTTTTAATCATCTTACACAACAGTAGTGTCAATCATTATAATCTGCAGCTTGTTAATGAATGACTTCTATCTATCTGTTCACAGTTAGTTTTGAAGTTGTGGAAGGACTGATCAGTTAGCTCCTGTTCTCACTTACGTTATAGCAGCTGTAAACCCGCAAAAAACATCATTATCCAAGACTTCTCCATGACAGAAAAGTAAAAAGTACTTTCAACACTTTTAAACTGACTACTACAAAGAGCTGACACTGGAGACTCCTTCCATGCCATGAACTGTATATTTGTAAATATCCTTGCAGAAAACTTCATCATATCTATCAGTGTATATACAGTTTTCTTTACTAAACAATTTTTTAAAAATGTTTTTATTAGGTTTCGATTGTGCGCATTTTTTGCAACATCCTGTGAAAGAGCAGATACAGTAACATATTAAAGCGAGTATGTTAATATAAATTAGAAAGCTGCATTGCTTTACTGCTTTAACATCTTCTGACCAATCAGAATACAGAAATCAGGAGCGATGTGATGGAAGTTGTGTCTAACAGATTGTTCGGTGAGATGATGGAAAATAAAACACTTTCTTCAAATACTTTGAAAGGTTTTTATTATTATTGTAATTATTTGGTTTTCAATCCTTGCTCTTTAAGAGAACTACAGTAGATGGACAGCCAGATGAGATGTTTTATTTTGTCATGCTGACTAAGAAGATAAAGTAGATGTTAATAAACTTTGGCCTGCAGAAGTTTTACTAAACTATTAAGTCTTTACTCTCCAGGTTCAATTGTGGAATCGTGGAATTGTTCTCGGCTCAGTTCATCTGTTCCTTTAGTGATATATTAGGAAAAAAAAGATTAATAGAAAAATAAGGTTTCATTTGTCAAACACAAGGTCAGAGGTCGGAGGTCAGAGGAGGGGCATCTGATCATAAAGCTGCAGGTCCAGGCGAACTCTGACCTCCCCAGTGGGGACCTCGTGCAGCAGGAGACGACGAGTCAGCGGACCCTTGCCGTCCTGATCCTTCTTTATGGTTGCCACGGGAACCTCCGTGCGACCCAGGAAGTCTGAAAACAGAATACAACGAGGAAGTCGTAAGAGTTACAAAACAGATGGAAAAAGTCAGCTGGGGGAAAAAAATAAAATAATGGACACTCTTTTTTCTTGTAGGCTTGTCCTGCACTTGCCGTCGGGAGAAAACTGGTCCCGCTCGAACACGGTGATGCACAGGACGTCCTGGTACAGGTCTTTGATGAAGAACTGACAGCTGAAGTTCCATTTAGGGTTGACTGTGTCGTTCTGAGGCCGTGAGGTGTAGCACTGCGCTCCCATAGACAGCTCACAGTACGGGTTACTCTTACCTACAACCGAACACACACACACACACACACACACACACACACACACACACACACACACACACACACACACACACAAATCTATTAGGACCAAGTAGGGTGTTTCATGGGAGGGTCCAGAATCCTTACTAAATACAAGAAGTGACATTCAGATTAAGTGACAGATGCTTATTAGGGATGATAATGAATGTATTGTAATATTTTAAATATTAATGCACTTGTTATTCTGGGTGAGGTTTTTTTTTCTTGAATGTGTCACTTTTGGCTTGAGAGCATCCTCAAAAACTTTTCAACTACTAAGTAATCTGTTTGAAAAACTGTAAAGCAAAGGGGTTTCAAGTGACTTGATAATGACAGGCAAGTGTGTGTGTGTGTGTGTGTCTGTGTCTGTGTGTGTGTGTGTGTGTGTGTGTGTGTGATGTATTTCTCACCATTAGGCTTGCATGGTTTTAGCTCAATAGCCTCCTGAGCTGTTACTAACAAACGTCCAATGCCACTCGTCTTCTGAGAGCGAGCTGTAAAACACACACACACGCATGCATAAACAACAGAAGTCTAAAATGTACGTGCTATCAGAAATAGAGGAAAAAAACATATGGTCAGTGTGAATTACTAAAAATATTTTGGCAAAAAAACTCTAGACAATATAAACTATGATTTATGAAAAAAGATTTTGGGTGAGTCCGAGTAGAGGAAAAGGATTCATTTAGATTTTTTTTGTTTGTATGTTTATTTTTCAAGAGGTGTTCAAGTCAAACCAGGACTTGCGATGAACGTTCTGGTGAATGGAGGCATAAAAAACAGTGACATTTTCAGTACGGTGATGAGACTCTCAGCTGCAGTAGAACACGTGAACGGTGCAGACGTTTTAGAGAAGACCGTACGTCTGTGAATGACGATCACGGCCGAGGTGGCTCGGAGCACACTGCAGGCGTTCACTTGACCGTTCAGCGAGTGGAACCTGATCCCTGAAAATACGATAACATGTCGCTAACTTGTGGAAAAGACACATCTGTCTGTGGGAACTGTACACACACTCACTCACCACCACTTGCACTTTACAGGAACTCAGCTTGGAGTTATTGTCACATCCCCTGTACAGTCCTGGCCTCACTTCAAGACATTTCCTGGGAGGTCAGCGTTCATAGCTTCGAGGTATTGAGGTAAAACTTTCTACCTTGATGGCATGCAAGCTCTAGTGAAACAACTGTGTTCTGTTATACTGAACATTTAAAACTCCTGCTTTGTCTTGAACACTTCTTGTATTTGCCAAACCATTCATTTAAAAGTTCCATGTTCTTCTCCAACCTTGGTACGCCTTTTCCCTTTTCAGCTTCTCCGTCTCTATAAAGTGCTCTGATGCTGCTTTGATTCGCTGGACCCATGTGGTTCTGAACAGAAACACAGAGACACAATCAGTGTTTGCGAAAGCAGTGACCGTTCCAATGCTATTGGTTAATCATTCACAGAAAGGACACAATATGAGCGATACTGAAACTTCTGACAGTTTGGTTTGGTTAGGCCATGTAAACATTTGCACTTAACTTTACTTAAGGTTTTGTAAATGTGAGAGTGTGAGGGCGTGTACCTCTCGTTGATGCTGTCGGCTTTCAGCGTGTACACACGGTCGATGTGCGAGATGTGAAATATCGGGTCTTCACTGGATGGATCAGACGGCATTTTAACCAACACCTCGTTTAAAAACACAGGCTGATGAGAGAGATGGAGAGAGAGAGAGATTGTCTTTCTGTCATAAACTGAGTTATAACTCTTGCTGAATGACTGCGTTACCGTTTTGTACATCTTGTAGAGGGAGTTGGACTTGGGACTGAAGGGACGCTCTGTGTTTGATGAGAACTGTTTGGAGGTGTAGGTGAAGAGTAGGAAGTCGCTGAACAGGAAGGCCCAGAGCTCCTTGTTGCTTTTAGCCTTCCACACACGCCCACTGTGCAGCAGCTTGCGAGGACCCAGGCAGTTCGTCAGAGAGTTGAAGACCAGATGCTGGAACAGAGGCAAAATAAAATAACATGAGAGTTCATGTCAATAACCTGCTGTCAGAGCACAAACCAAGCCATGGAGTCTAAGGAATTATCTGTAGACCTCAGAGACAGGATTGTATCAAGGCACAGATCTGGGGAAGGGAACATAAGTTCTGCAGCATTGAAGGTCCAGATGAGCACAGTGGCCTCTGTCATCTGTAAATAGATGAAGTTTAGAAGCACCAGGACTTTTACTTGAGTGGGATGTCCAGCCAAACTGAGCAACTGGGGGAGAAGGACCTTAATCAGGGAGGTGACCAAGAACCCAATGGTCAGTCTGAAAGAGCTTTAGCGTTTCTCTGTGAAGAAAGGAGAACCCTCCAGAAGAACAACCATCTCTGCAGCAAATCTAGAGTGGCCGGATGGAAGCCACTCCTCAGTAAAACGCACATGACAGCCTGCCTGAAGTTTGCCAAGAGGAACCTGAAGGACTCTCAGAGCATGAGAAACAAAATATTCTGGTCTGATGTGTGGTGAGTTACTGTCCACTACAAAGTCCATTATCATTACAGTCGAAGTCTTGGTTCTTCTTCTGAAAGGTTCTTGTCTGTCCTCCTCTATTTGGGGGAGCGTCTGTTGTTTTCTTTCGTTGTAGCGTTACAATCAAAAAATCATCTCACCTCGATAACCCCTTCACACTGCACGTGGTTCTGCAGCCACTCAAGTCTGTCGGAGTTTTCCTTCTCCCTCACACCCTCGTTGACCTGTGAGCAGAGAAGCTCCGCCCTCTCTAGCGCCTCCCGAAGGTTCACCTGGTCCACGTGTCCTGCTGGAGTGTTCTCCAAAATCTACAACCACACAGGGATGAAAGGGAACAGAAAGGAAGATGTTTTAAAAGAAATATTGTTGAAAATCTTCCTAGCAAGAGGAAATACTCCCACATATTGGTGGAATCTTTTTAATGATTCCTTAATAGACTTGTTTGTGATTGGAGGTCTCACATTTCTGATGAGTAACGGGTAGCGTGTGATCCTCTGCATGGGCTTCAGCAGGAAGCTGGACAGCGGCATCCCTTTACACCTGTAATTAGTGGCGATTTTCTGCGAAACAGAGTGGAAATAGAAATTAACCTGAAAGCACTTCTGGATCTAATTCACACACCTGTACCTGTCCGATACTTCATCCCAATTACGATGCTAAAGTGTTGTCCGTTATACCGACGTGTATTTAACCTTGAGGAAGAGCTTGAAATCGTGTGAGGCGTCGGTTTTCTGTTGCAGCAGGGCGGCGGCGTTCAGCTGACAGCTGCAGAAGCGGATGTAGGGCTGCATGTGGGACAGCTCAGAGGACAGGATGTCTCCGATCACCTGCACGGGCATGCGCTCACCCGCCGTCTTCTTACGCACACGCAGAGCTCTGGAAAATGCAAATGTCTTTTTGAGAGGAGAAATAACCACTCAGAATAATGTTCTATATAGAGTCTGGTACTTAGTTACAACCAGCAAATCCTAATTTGAAGTCGGGTCCATGCACTTTTTTGGTCAAATTTGAACTTTTCCTCCTTTTTGGTACGGGTGATCAAAAAGGTGGACCAAACTGTCTCTTCAGGTAAGTTGTAAATGTACATTTAAAGAAGGAGGAAGAGCCTATGAACTTGTGGGATGTCAATTTTCATGTGAAATCAAAGAAATTCAGAACAGGACGAAGACATTGCTCAAGTTTAACAGCTTTTTTTGTTTGTTTGTTTTTGTTTTTTAAGGTAGTTCAAAGGCATTTTTGTGAAAATCAGCCAGAGTGTAAAAATTAATGTATTCCTATGACAATATCCGTTTTCTGTCAGGTCCCAATCAATGCTTCATATCTCCCAAACGGTTCGACCAATATCCTTTGTTTAAAGTTTAAATATGACGAGAGAGTCCGGTTAGCAGCCACATGGAGTAGACGTGTTAGAGAGCTGCTCCGATCATTACCAATTTCTTCACTCCCTCTTTCGTTTTTAAACGTTAAATAAAATCTTTAAGAAACAATAACTTTGTACTGTACCCCACGGTCATCTGTTTCGAAGGGGTGAATTCATTTTAATCAACTTGTTTGTTAACAAAGTAGTCAGGTTTTTCAAGCCCTTTGATGTGCCCTGTCTTGTTTTTGGATCAGACTAAAGTCGTTCGGCCTGGTTACCAAATAGCTCCTCATAAGTCAAAAATCGTCATGGGGGCACAAGTAAACTTGAGAACAATATGGCCGGTTAGTCCAGAATAAAAAAAACAGTAATGATGGGGGGGAAACATCAGTCGGATTATTTATAAAAGTAAAAAAGCATACTTGAGGCTAGGGGCGTTATTAGGCCAGTTCGCAGCCCACTTCGTACATTGGTACAAACCACAAGGTTTTAATTCAATTCAATTTTCTGTGTATAGCGCGTTTAACAATTGTCATTGTCGCAAAGCAGCTTTACACAATCATAAGATTATTTTTAGG
>JAAGKR010003510.1:18572-54830 GCA_011419295.1 Clarias macrocephalus
TCATATACATTTATAGTTTGATTCCTTACCTATTTAAGATTTATTTATTTAGTCTTTTTTGCATGCAGAACCTAAAACTTCCAGCTCATTTATTATTACAAATTTTTTTTTCATCTCTCTCCTTTTGTAAATATGCCTGGCGTCTAACCTTTCCCATATATGTATAGCTGGCTTGGAGTCAGGGAGGGGTGGGGTGGGTGGTATAGGGTCTTATAAGGGGGCTATAAAACGTGTATTGGAACGTTGCATGTTTACCCTGTTATATCCCTGTTTAAAATCAATAAAAAATATTGTTAAAGTTTAAATATGACATGAAACTCTGTGGGTTTTAGGGGGTGTGTGCCAAACTGAGTGTGCATCTGAGAGAGAGAGAGAGAGAGAGAGAGAGCGATGTCAGGCCTGTTTCGAAGGGGTGAATTCATTTTAATCAACTTGTTTGTTAACAAAGTAGTTAGGTTTTTCAAGCCCTTTGATGTGCCCTGTCTTGTTTTTGGATCAGACTAAAGTCGTTCGGCCTGGTTACCAAATAGCTCCTCATAAGTCAAAAATCGTCATGGGGGCACAAGTAAACTTGAGAACAATATGGCCGGTTAGTCCAGAATAAAAAAAACAGTAATGATGGGGGGGAAACATCAGTCGGATTATTTATAAAAGTAAAAAAGCATACTTGAGGCTAGGGGCGTTATTAGGCCAGTTCGCAGCCCACTTCGTACATTGGTACAAACCACAAGGTTTTAATTCAATTCAATTTTCTGTGTATAGCGCGTTTAACAATTGTCATTGTCGCAAAGCAGCTTTACACAATCATAAGATTATTTTTAGGATTCTTTCTTCTATTCTGTGTTATTCCCCTGAGTAAAGACAGGTGGTGCTGTGATTCATCAACGTACTTGAGCAGTTTGGTGTTGCACATGATCAGTTCTCTCCAGTTGACGAAGATCATGATCATCTCCGCCTCAGTCAAGCGTCCCGACTCGGCCATGGGTTTGTAGAACACCTACACATACACACACACACACACACACACACACACAATTCAGTCACAGGACAGACACACAATTTCCATTTTACTTTATCAGCCAAGACACAATGACTTACTTAGAGAAACCAGTAGTGTTTTGAGGCATATTTTAAGAATGTTTCTACTTTATAATGATGGCTTTTCTTTACTATACACGTGTCTAATTTGGACATGTATTATTCTTTCCTAACTTCTTACATATGTATATTTTGCTGGGAAACACATCACAGCCACATGCTCAGGCGGTGCTCCAGTGAGTACCTGAATCAACTTCAGTAAAGACTCATTCAAAGAATCCCAGGAGTTCTGTGGTAAATACGTGACTATAAGCCATTAACCATTTATATCAATTCAGCCTCAGATGCTGGATTTTTTTCTCTAGTCAGCATATTTAGGACCAAATTTTGTTGTAGTGATTTAGACTTTAATAGATTTTTTTAAGATAAATTTTGTATCTTCATACGTTTGTATTTATTAGCTTCAATCTCCTCTTGCTCCAAAGCAGACACGTCTGATATACCATAGCTGATGTCGCAGTTCTACAAGAAACCATTTGTAATGATTTACACCTGGAGTTATCTACTGTATTGTAGAGCAGGTATATTTTTTTATGATTTATATACCAAATATCTGTTAAATACAGAACGTGTGTGTGTGTGTGTGTGTTTACCTCAAGCACTAGTTCCAGGTCCTGGACATACGTCTGCTCCGTCTCGATGAGTTCGTGGATGTAGCCCTGCCTCTTCCTCTCCTCACAACTCATGGAGTCTAAGCTTAAAAGGTCGGCACACCCTACATACACACACACACCCACACACACAAACACACACACACACATGCAGGCAGGCAGACAGACATATAGACGAGCATGTAGAGACGTTGGCATGCACACACTTATAGATGAGCACACAGACAGGAGACGTTAGTGTGACACAAACAAAGGGTTAAACATGGACACGACTCGTATACAGTAACAATATGTATTACAGCCGTGATCACCAGTTACATCAAAACATAGAATTATTTATATCTAAATATTTAATTAATTTATTTATTTATTTTAAAAGTTCCACTACTAACTCACTCTCTCACTCACTCATCATCTATAACACTTAATCCTGTATTCAAGGTCACGGGGCACACTTAGGGCACATGGCAGGGTAGATCCTGGACAGGGTGCCAATCCATCGCAGTCCACTACTAACAATATTTATAATTATATGATTATGATCAATTACATCAAAACACTCAGATAAATTTTTTTTTACAAGAATGTCCCAATACTAAAAATATTAATTACAATGAATTACATTCCCTTTCAAAAGTATTCACACCCTTGAACTTTTCCACACTGTCACGTTACAAGTATAAAATTGGAATTTTATGTGACCGTCACACTTTGCAGATATTTATTATTATTTATTAATTTATTATTATTATTATTATTATTATTATTATTATTATTATTAAACTATTAATGACTTTCCTTTCACTTCACAATTAAGTGTCACGTTGTGTTGGACTATCAAATAAAATAATAAACGAAAACTGACAATAATATAGAATATTAATATAAAACTAACATCCTAGATTGTAACTTATTTAGTAACCACAGTAAAATTACAGGAGGGTAAGACTTGTGTATGAGCATGCACACACACACACACACACACACATATACACACTACACACATCTACATTTATACACATCTATATAATGACATGTGATTAATGATGCCATTTGCTCGATCATCACACACGTCTCCGAGACACAGCGCGCGCAGATGAAAGTCACACCACTCGACCAGACGTCCGGTTTAAAAACATCTTTATTTCTCTTTCAGGTTCTGCATATAAAAGAGCAGCAAAGCTGGAGCAGGGCTTCTGTTAGAGCACACAGAAAGCAAGAGGCCGTGGCACTGCAGCGTGAGGGCTGTTAGCTGGTTGCATAGGGACGGCTCAAGTGCTATAGGATAACATGCTGCTGGTGATGTCATCGAGTGTGTGCGTGTGTGTTTGTGTGTGTGTCCGTGTGTGTGTGTGTGTGCTACATTTTAACAGGAAGAAGCCGTCTAGCTGTCCTATAATGTACAAGGCTTAGTGAGGATGCAGTGTATGCTGGTATAGCAGGGACACACACATGTAGTGGATATATACACGCGTACACACTGTCTCATCATATCATGGTGGATATAAAGAGTTCTGACCAGCTACAAATCTCTTTCATGTCACTATTGTTTCAAGACTATAGAAAAGAACCCTTGGAATGGAATGTGTCGCAAGAAACAAGAAATATTTATATTTACCCCTAAACCCCTTTGTCCATGACCATGGTGGTGTGTGAAGTTGGCAATATTTCAGTTAAAATGCTTCATTCTGGCTGAGGTATTTCTTTAATTTGAATAATTTTTGTAAATGGCGGCAACGAAAGGGAAGCGGGAAAAAAAATATATATATATAGAACATAAATTCAAAATGAGGGAACAGTCTCATCCAAGCAGAGCAGGAAGGAGGCGGAGTCTTGTATGACGCTCTCTGATTGGAGGAGGAAGAGGAGGTGGAGGAGGAGGAGGAGGAGGAGGAAGAAGGGCCGAGGCTAGAGTTCCTGAAATAAAGCAGAGATGAGGCGAGTGATGGGAAAAGGGAACAGGGAACAGAGGAGCGGATGAGTGTAGCCATGTGAGATAATAAAGAGAGGGATGGATAACATAGATCAGTGCTGAGAGAAAGAAAAAGAAAAAAGTTTGCATGTGAGACGTGTGACGTGATGCACTACAGAGGTGCCCCCCCAAAAAATGCATACACACCTCAACAGTTGTTATCCATGCCCCTTTTTAAAGTTCGAATGTGTGGTATTACAGTATGTTTCCTATAAAGATCATCATCAACATCATTGATGCTACCATGTGAAGAGAGGCGAATATTTTTCATGTTGAAGTGCGTATACGTTTCTGTTGGGCCCCTCTGTATTTATTTACAGCAGAAGAGTAAGAAACTTTTGGGAAATTGGTGAATGGAAAAAAAATTTTATATCTCAAAAGTTCAAAACACTGCAAACCCTATTAGGATTTTTTTTCTTGATGCTTGATTTCAATACTTATTGAAATCACTGTAGGTTGTGAGATTATCATGGGATGGAGGGATATATTGTAAAAAAAGGTGAATAAATACAGCATGTGGGTTGCTCTGATCAGGATGAAGTCATAATCGTTGCTCCTTTGAGACTTAAAGGTCAATTTCAGCCTTCAGATAAAATATGGTTGATGTTTTCCTCAACTGAGCTTCATAAAAAAAAAAATCTGTCACTATGTGTGTATTCGCAAAAAAAAATGTCTTGTACTCCAGTGATGCTGAATTTAATAAAACCTTGGTGAGGGTCATCAACACTGAGGCCATGTCAGGGATTAAAGACAGGATCACTTTAATAAAGAAGTGTCCTTCAGCTCCAAAGAAAGGACATACGAAAAGATGGGACACTGATACTTTTCTGATCTCTTTTTGCCTTCTACACATATAGAATTTTCACATGTTTCTTCTTCCCTGCATTCACTCTAATTATTCCTTTTATATTTTTTCTATAGCTCTTTATGTATGTACAGAAGTCTTTACATTCTCAGGACTTACATTGCTGGCTGGGGTCGCACTCTGTAGTCATCTTGACGTAGTTGGTCGGGAAGAGACCGGTGACGCCGTTGATTTCGCCTTTCCACCAGTTGGAGTCGTCCTTGTTGAGGACGTTGATCAGCTGACCTTTCTGGAACGTCATCTCATCCCCGTTGGCTGCTTTGTAGTCATACATGGCAATCACCTGGCACACTGCGGAAGAAGAATCAATAATATATTAAAAATACAGCTTCATTATTGTAAAAGATGGGAATCATTTTTCAACAGACTTGCATCATCACAGGGTTCTGTTCAGCTTAATTACTTTTCTTCACGTATGAGATAATGAGATTGACTGGTGTGCGTGTTCCCGCCTTGCCCCGAGAGCTCCCAGGCTCTGGAAGTTCACTAAGATCCTGAATAAATGATAAACAGCCAACAAAAAGATGTGTGTGACGTACGTGGCTGGGGCGCAGGAGTGGTTTTACCACTGTTGGGTTCAAGCAGTCTGACGTTTGAGGAATGAAACCAGCCCTTTTGACGCTTCTTACCCCGAGCCTACAACACACATGTAATGAAGACCACAGATCAGATTCATTTCCTTTGGAAGTCTATCCACGGTTCAGTTATACGGACCTGCAGTTCTCCCAGCCACCAGCCACAGGAGTTCTTATGGAGAACGAGGATCAACTGCCCCGGGTTCAAGTTCAGCTGCTCGGCCGTAACGGCCTCACAGGCTGACGATACCTGCGCAATCTCTGAAAAAAGAACGAGAAGAAGAGATATTTAATGGAAGAAAACAGTCCCTTCTTCCTTTAAAGGTCATGTTTTATAAAACTCACCTGGCTTTTTAACGGAAGCACCAGCTTTGGCAGTCTGAAAAAAGGAGTAGGTATGACACAACTATTAAAATCTTTCAAAGTTGAGGACTTTAGCAATCAAAATAACATGTCGTCCGCATACATCTTTGGGTTTGACGTAGTTGGAAGGGAAGAGTCCCGATCGGTCGCCGATGCAGCCTTTCCACCACTCCCCTTCTTTTTCCGTTACCAAGATGACATCTTCGGCTCGGAAAGTCAGGTCACCTGGCTCGGGACTCTCGTACGTGTAAAGAGCTACGTATTCTAGCAAAAACATCAACCGTAACACTCACCATTAAACAAACTGAAAGTTGAAATTGAAGCAAAGATGATGAAAACACAGCTCACCTTGAACTGCAGAGTCGGGCATGTCCAGATCTTCTACACTGGAATATAAAGGCCTGGAGGAAAAATGAAGAAGATTTCTGGTAAACAGGATCTGTGTCTGAGCCTGGTGTTGTGTTCGAGGTTCTCTAGTTCCCTTTCACATCTTGACTTACTCTGTGTGTGTGTTGTTGGTGGTGGTCACCATGGAGACGTAAGTTTTGGGGAACCAGCCTTGGTTCTCTCGGAGTTCTCCATACCACCAGTTCTCCTGCTGCTCCAGAATGGTGATGATGTCATCCTTAGCGAAGCCGAGCTGAGTGTCAGTGGTAGCTGTCCACTCACACACAGCTACAGCCTACGCACACACAGTGCCATGTGTCATTTTTTACAAATATAACCGGACAAGTTTGAAAGCTTAAACTTTAAAAGCCTATGTTCAAATACACCTACTACCTGTGTGTGTTGTGTGTGTATCGCTGCAGGAGTGTGTGTGGGTGTTGGTCCTTCGATATCCACCCGAGGGATCCTGGAAAAAGAAGATAAATAGAATCAACAAGGTATCATGAACAATAAACATGTAGGTGTAAATGAAGACTAAATCATTAAAACACAATCTGTTATAAATACTGAGCTTTACCTAGAGTAGTCAATAGGGGGCACTGTGTTCTGTGTAGCAGCTGCTGTTGAATCTGTTTCATCGTTTTTACAGGTTTTCTCAGCGTAGCTCTCAGGAAACCATCCGCTCCTGCCCTGGTAGGTGCCATACAGCCACCCAGGCTCCCTCACCGTCGACTCGTCCACCTGAGAGCAACAGGATCACATGATTAGTTTGGGTTAATGCACTTCCACCTATCCGTCTGACCGTGATCATGTACCTCTATCAGACCATCCGCTTCCAGCGACAGTTCGTCAGAATTTCGAGCAGTGAAAGGATAAAGTGCTCTGTAGGTACTCGGTGTGCTCTTCGTGCCCTGAACATCAAAACTAGCTTGTACACCTGTTCCTATCAAACATAAACAGGAAGGACCATTACCAGGACACACAAGCAGTGCACCGGTGTGCCATGTAAACACACACATACACACACCTGTTGCATTTCCTGTACTGTTAAGCAGTGCAGAGAGCTGAGACTGAAGATCAACGCTGGCATTGATCACAGGATTGATTCCTCGTTCAGAGACTTCATCACCCCCCATCTCCTGGCTTTCTTTCTCTTCTGCTCTTCTTTTCTCCTCCTCCTCTTCCTCTTTCACTCTCCGTTTTTCCTCCATCTCTCTCTCCTCTGCTCTCCTCCTCTCCTCCCTCTCTCTCTCCTCCCTCTCCTGCTGTGCGGCCTTCTCCTGGGCTTCGCGGAGTCGGGCCTGGGCCTGAAGTTGCTGCTCCTCCCTGAGTTTGGCTTCTCTCTCTTGAGCAAGCCTCCTCTGACGCTCGGCCTCCTCCTTCTGCAGCCGTTCCTGCTCCAGCTTTGCCTGTCTGAGTTCATAAATACACACACAGTGGTCAACATTTTTGTGTGTAAAGAGTTGTGTTTGAACACTAATGCTGCACATCTTTGATCACCTTGCCAGTTCTTCCTCTCTCCTCCTCTTCTCCTCTTCCTCCTGTCTCCGTCTCTGCAGCTCCTTTACTTTTTCTAACTTCACACGGTTGAGCTGATCCAGCACGGCCTGCTGCTGCCGCTGCCTCTCTCTCAGTTCCTGCACATGTTCCCAAGAATGCTTTATTAATGCTGGATGCAGACCTTTTGGGATGTAACATGTACTCTAACCTGCCTCTCAATAGCAGTCAGACTATCCTAACCCTAACTCTCCTAACATGTCTTTTGCTTTACTTATATTTAATAACATCTCCCAGTTTCTCATAGTCCCATGAGTTCCCAGGATTGTATGTATTTAGGGTTCTCAGAGCCTTACATTTCCCATACACTATGTCTTCAGAGCCCTATGTTCCCAGTTCACAATGTCCTCAGAAACCTACCCTACCTGTACATCATAGATCTACCTTCCCCATACACTATATTCTCAGAGCCCCACATAAACTAGGTTCTCAGAGCCTTACGGTCCCCATTCACTATCATCAGAGTCCTGCCTTCCAAATACGCTTTGTCCTAATAGCCCAACCTTCCCTGTACACTATACCATCATAGCCATACCTTTCCCATTCTCTATGTCCTCAGATCCCTATGTTCCTTTTACACTTTATCCCCAGAGCCCTAACTTCCCCATACACCATGTTCTCAGAGCCCTATATTCCCAGTACACTACTGTATATCCTCAGAGCCCTACCTTCCCCATACACTATGTCCTCAGAGCCCTACTTTTGCATACACTATATCATCAGAGCCCTACATTCCCTATACACTATGTTCTCAGTGCCTTCTGATCCCCTTACATTTTATCCTCAGAGCCCTATCTTTCCTGTACATTATGCCCTCAGAGCCCTATATTCCCATACACTATGTTCTCAGACTCCATGTTCTCAGACTCCTACCTTCCTCACACACTATGTTCTCAGACTCCTACCTTCCTCATACACTATGTTCTCAGACTCCTACCTTCCTCATACACTATGTTCTCAGACTCATAGACTCCTATCTTCCTCATACACCATGTTCTCAGACTCCTACCTTCCTCATACACTATGTTCTCAGACTCCTACCTTCCTCATACACTATGTTCTCAGAGTCCTACCTTCCTCATACACTATGTTCTCAGACTCATAGACTCCTACCTTCCTCATACACTATGTTCTCAGACTCCTACCTTCCTCATACACTATGTTCTCAGACTCCTACCTTCCTCATACACTATGTTCTCAGACTCATAGACTCCTACCTTCCTCATTCACTATGTTCTCAGACTCCTACCTTCCCTATTCACGATCTTCTCAGACTCCTACCTTCCCCATACACTATGTTCTCAGACTCCTACCTTCCCTATACACTATGTTCTCAGACTCCTATCTTCCCTATTCACTATGTTCTCAGACTCCTACCTTCCCCATACACTATGTTCTCAGACTCATAGACTCCTACCTTCCTCATACACTATGTTCTCAGACTCCTACCTTCCCTATACACTATGTTCTCAGACTCCTACCTTCCCTATTCACTATGTTCTCAGACTCCTACCTTCCCTATACACTATGTTCTCAGACTCCTACCTTCCCCATACACAATGTTCTCAGACTCCTACCTTCCCTATACACTATGTTCTCAGACTCCTACCTTCCCTATTCACGATGTTCTCAGACTCCTACCTTCCCCATACACAATGTTCTCAGTGCCTTTTGATCCCCTTACATTTTATCCTCAGAACCCTATCTTCCCCATACACTATATCATCAGAGACCTATATTCCCCATACACTATGTTCTCAGACTCCTACCTTCCCCATACACTATGTCCCCAGAGCCCACATTTCCATTACCCCATGTTCTTGGAGCCGTACATTACCAGTAACCTATATTCCCAGAGCCATACATTCCCAGTACCATATGTCACTAAAACCATATGTCACCTTAAACCTTCAGCTCCCAAAACCACATAATTGCCTAGAGCCTAGATGCCTTGTTCCCAGAGCTGTTGTGTTCCCAGGGTCATTTGTCTTGCTACAATATGGTCATTCAACATCTACACAGTTGTATTATTTGCAAATATAGAAGAATTATATTCTGCAATACTGATATGATACAAACCAAGGTAATGAAAGGAGTGCATTAATGGGGTTATGAAATGGATTAGAGAATGTGTGAGTGGCCAGTAAACTCAAACACACAGAGCTGCAATAAAATCCCACCACAAACATACAAATAACCAGCATCAACTGTTTAGCTATTGAATTTATCACCCCGGAGACACCAGACAACTCTACTTTTTTGGGGGTAGATTTTTAAAATATATCCACAATCAAACAAATGTGAATAAAATTCACTGAAAGGGAAAGGTCATTGGATGCAAAAGAGACACATTTGCATCTGGTAGAATTAATAAACCTTGGTTGGACTTTTGAGCCAGTTTAGGTACCCGTAATAAACCACTTCAGTCCTGTGAAACCTCAAGAATTACACTATGCGTCTTGCATCAGTCTGATTTTGATGAGGCCCTCGTCCCAGTTTTGCCCTCAGTCTGGTTTTTGCGTGAAGAGAAAAAGGAGGAAAAGTGACAAAACTCTTATCTTCCTCTCTTTTGTATTTCAGTGGCTTGGTCTGTTCGAGTTTACTGACGTGCTGAAAGTAAAATAACAATGATAGCTTTAGATAATGCACTCTAGGGAGGAAGGTATGTACAGTAAGTAGGTAGGTGGGTTTGGGTAGGAAAGGAAGGAAGGAAGGAACCTGCTAGTTTTAAAACAGACAGTGCAATATTAATGATTAAAAAGTGGTAAAATATCGAAGTTCCACCAATAAGAGGTAGTGATGAGTAGTAAAGAAGACAAATGCAAGATGGAGGGATGCTCAGGGACAAGTGTGACACATGAAATGAGGAAAAAAGGAGAGCAGAGAACCTTGATTAGAAGGAAGAGATTGGTTAGACAGCCCAGCAAAGAGAGAAGTCCCTGTAGCATACAGTCATCCATCTCCACTAACTACACCGAGGACGAGAAGGAGGGTTAGACAAAGAAAGAGTGTGAGCGTATCCAAGAAACGAGGGCATCAGAGAGTGAAAGAAAAGAGGAAAGTAAGCGAGTAAGCAAAGAGGAAAGAGCCTGGAGAAATAAACATTAGTACTGTTTGTTATTACTGAGTCTAAATCAGGAAAGTTACTGCATCCGGTCAGACATGTTGGCAGATATTTGAATGTGGTGTTAGTGTGTGTGTGATTCTTTTGTAGTCATGTTAGCATCATAGCATGCAAATAGTGTGTATCAGAAATCTTTCTGTCTTTAGCAGAGTGAAATGTCTGAGTTAAACCCAAATCCTGACAGTTTATTTATTTCCACTGTGCTTTAATAACTAGCCGATCCCATTTTAATAAGCATCGCATTTTAAAAAGTAACAGTGTCTTGCTGTGGTTGTGAGATTTATTAGCATGGTGTAACTTGCGCGGACCTTCATGTCCTGCTTGTAGCGCTCCACCTCAGATAGCTTGGCCGTTGTTTCCCTCTCCAAAGCATCCAACTGCTCCTTCAACTTCCGGCAGCTTAGGTCCTTCTCACACTTGTTGTTCTTTACGTCGTTCACTGCTGCAGCTGTAAAGGACAAAAAGAGTGAAGTGAAATGTAGAAGCTCTATCTGTATGAGGGGGTATCAAAAACATTTCTAAACTAGTTTTTTTTAAACGCCAACATGCACAGTCAGATAAAGCACCGACCTTCATAAGTCAGTGTGCCAAAAGACATCCTCCTGTGTACATCAGGAGCTGTGCTACTGTGCTATTCTGACCATGTGCATTACCACGTCTGCTATTTCATCATGGACAGCAAATTAGAACAAAGAACATGAACATGACATTCTGCATGTAACTGGACAAATCTACCACAGACACATTTGACATGATTTAGCAAGTTTACAGTGAAGTAACAATGAGCTGTTTGAGGAGTTTTGAGTGGCACACAGTCTTCAAAAGCAGAAGAACATCACTGGAAGACCTTCAATGAGCTGAACCACAATTCAGCAACTTGTGCATGATGATCATCTGAGAACAAGCCACAAGCCACAGGCCTCAGGGAGGACGTACAGAGGAAAAACAGACCTTGTAAACAGAGCTAATCTCTAAACTTTTTGATTCCACCTTGTACCTACAACATTCTATTCTTCCATCCATGCCTGTGATTTAGAATTTTACCAGTTCATCCTTTAACCCATGAATTCACTTCCCATTCTATGCATCTATCTCTGCATACATTGACCATATCTTTCCCGCCATTTATTTATCTTTTCATCCTAGCATTTACCTATCAACATATCCATCCACCCATTCATGGATGAATTTCTCGTCCCTCTAATGCTCAGTGCATTTGTACACTTATCCAGTCATCCATCCATATATGGTGCTACTTCTACTTCTCAATTCATCTGCCCCTTTATCTAATCACATGTCCTCCCATCCATCCATTTCTTAATGCATCTATAAATGGACTGTGTTTGTTCTTACAGCTAGTGTTGCTCTGGGTGAGGTCTCTCAGTTTGTCCGTCACTTTCTGCTTCTCTGGAGCCAGACTATTCATCTGTCTCTGAACATCCTGGAAAACATTTTTAAAAAGTTCTGACATTAGTATACAGTGTGCTATACAAGAGAAACCACCCTAAAACATCTGTATTTAAACTCTGACCAGGTAGATCGTAGTACAATTTTTTTTATTTTAAGCTGCATCATTGCGAACCTCAAACTGCAGCTGAAGGGAGTTGATGTCTGCGATGCGTCCATCTCTTTTCTGATTGATCAGCTCTAGCTCCGCCCTCTTGACCCGCCTCTTGCTCTGGGCATCGCGGAGACAGTCTGAGATTTGCTTGTGCCTGTTCCCCTGGGAATTCATCATTTCATAAGAGGTGTAAGTTCATGTACGATCTCATTTATTTCCATGCTGAGCTGCTACTTCATGTGTCACAGGTGATTTGTACAATATATGTAAATGGTTGAGGTAGTATCACTGCAAATCAATGTCCTTATCTGACTCTAGCCGGGGGAAATCTCTGTCCAATGCAAATCATTGCACCGTGTCACTTTAATCTCCGACTCTGACGCTGTGGCTTTACTGAACCAACTTTAAATAGTCTGATTTTAAATCTGATCTGGCCTGAGGAATAGACAGTGTGTGCGATATTGTGTAAAACGTAAGTCTGACCACAGCCTCCAGCTCTTGTTCCAGACTCCTCTTCCTGGCTGTGAGTCTCTCAATATCTCGCTTCTCTTTTTCACTCTGAGCCTGAAGCTCCACCCGCTTAGTCTTCTCCCACTCCATCCGCCTCTGTCGCTCCACAACCTGAAAGAGAGGAACACCACGTTTACACCTGGATTTACAGACACACAGTCTTAAAGTCCCCCTGAAGAAAGGGCAGTCTCTGTACCTGTATGTCTTAATGAAAGGGGTGTGGCTTCTATACATGTCTCTCACTGAAAAAGGTGTGGCCTGTATACCTGTCTCTCACTGAAAGGGGTCTGTCTTAAAGAAAGAGGTGTGGCCTCTATACCCATCTGTTCCAGTGAAAGGGGTGTGGCCTTTATACCTGTCTCTCAATGAAAGGGGCGTGGCCTGTATACATGTGTGTCTCAAAGAAGGGGTGCGGCCTCTATACTTATGTGTCGCAGTGAAAGGGGTGTGGCATTTACATCTGTCTGTCTTGAAGAAAGAGGTGTGGCCTCTATACCCATCTGTTTCAGTGAAAGGAGTGTGGCCTTTATACCTGTCTGTCTAAGAGAAAGGAGTGTGGCCTCTATGCCTGTCTATTTCAGTGAAAACAGTGTGGCCTTTCTACCGATGTGCCCCAATAAAAGGGGTGTGGCCTATATACCTGTCTGTCTCAGTGAAAGGGGTGTGGCCTTTATACCTGTTTATCTCTGTGAAATGGGCTTGGCATTCATACAGTACCTGTCTGTCTCACAGAAAGAGGTGTGGCCTTTATACCTGTCTGTCTAAGAGAAAGGAGTGTGGCCTCTATGCCTGTCTATTTCAGTGAAAACAGTGTGGCCTTTATACCAATGTGCCCCAACAAAAGGGTTGTGGCCTATATACCTGTCTGTCTCTGTGAAATGGGTTTGGCCTTTATACCTGTCTGTCTCAGAGAAAGAGGCGTGGCCTCTCTTCCGTTCACTCGAGACATTTGTGTGTGTTTCGAACCCACCTCCTGTCTCTCCAGCTCCTTCAGTCTCTCCTCTTCTCGCCGTCTCTCCATCTCTCTGTGCCTCTCCATGCGTTGCTCCTCCTCCTTCTGTCTTTGCAGAGCCTCTCTCACTCTCCGCTCCTGCTCCTCTCTCTCTCTCAGCCTCCTCCTCTCCTCCTCCCGTCGCTCCTCCTCCCTCCGTCTCTCCTCCTCGCGCCGCTGCTCCTCCTGCAGGACCTGGCGCCGCTTCTCCAGCTCCATGCTGCCTCGCTGGAAGTTCTCCCGCAGCTTATCCTCAAACGACACTAAGATTAAGTTAAAGAAGTTATTATAAAAAGTTATAAAAATATATATATTTGTATATAAATATATATAAAATATTTAAAGACAAGAAAGTGGTGTGTGTCTACCATTGCTCTTGCTCTTGTGTGCAGGTTCTGGTTCGATGAGCTCAGTGCCGATTAGAGGAACGGACCCGTTTGGTAGGTCACATGACTTCGCTGTTCTACACACACAAACGTTATTCAGTAACCAGCACTAAAACATGAATATTTTCAAAGCTACCTCTATTAGGCCTTATTATATATACTTATGTATATTTATAGGTGTGTGTGTGTTACCTGAAAGATGGTGGCAGGAGGTCAGCAGGTAGCGTCAGAGGTAACGGACGTCCCGTTTTGGCCATGTCCACGAGATGCATAGCCAGAATAAACTCTTCTGCTCGTAGCTGACCATCACGATCCACGTCTGCCAGAGTCCTAATGACACACACACACACACACACACACACACACACACACACTTTAACCAGTGTAAACACATCCTGTATATGTAGCATGTTGAGGTTTTTCTGCACTCACCAAATGGTGGCCAGTTGCGTCTGGGTGAGGTTAGAAGCCATGAGAGCGTTCCTGACCTGCGGACCTGTGACCCCACACACACACGCACACTAATTATAAACAAATTCACAATATCCCATACCCACACCTCATCACCAGCCCAACCACACACACACACACCTGACAGGTATCCCGTCATCAGCTTGTCCAGGACGTTGAACTGTTGGCGGTATTTGAGGCGAGACGACTGAGGCACCGCCCAGTCAGACATTCCAGTTTTGGGGGAGTTGCTCGCCAGGGAAGTGGTGGAGGACGAGTTTGAGCTGATGGGAAATCACAAAATAAAAAAAAAGCTATGACAGATAAGCTAAAGTTACTTGAATATCACCTAGTGGTAATGCATAGAAACGTGACATTAAGGATGTTAAGGATCAGCTTTTCACCCGAGTCTGATTCAGTACCTGCTGGATGCCAAGTCCAAGAGTGAGTGAGATTTACTCAGACCTGGAGACACAGAGAGGAAGAGATACACTGGAATATGTAACCGAGTACCAGGCAGTGTTTCTTTCTGTACTGTATATTTATTCAGATTGAATCCCAAACCTTTAATCCTGGTGTTTTTATAATGAGTGATATGTATATGTAGGCAGTATGTATATGTGTTTGTGTGGGTGTTTTACCCGGGGCTGGGGTGAGCATGGTGGCAGTACCATTGGGTAAGGCTGGCAAACTGAGCGAGTCAGGAATCAGAGGAAGAGGCAGCAGAGGTTGCACAGCTGGCACGGAGTTCAGAGAGGTCATGGAGGTCATGGAAGAACCGACGGGCATCGGGGTCAGCATGGGTATCGTAGGCATGATGGACAGGTTTGGCATTGAGCCCATACCTACACACACACACATCGTTTCTGTTTTTCAGTCGACACAGACACAATGTTCTAGGCTTACAGTATTACACATAAATAACATCTGCTTTAGCATCTGGAAACGTCACCTTATTGCTTTAGTGTTCTATTATTTTTAATCAATGATCCTTGAATATAGTGTTCCTGAAACATGGCTTATATCCTGTGACTTGTTTCCCCGAGTCTTGTTATGATTCCACACCATTAATTTGTAATATTCTGGCCGTGAATAATTCACTGCATTCATACACAGGTTCATCGTTAGCACAGACGGGAGGTCTTTTACACTCAGGCTGTAAAGGTTGCTATTAAACTCGGTTCACTCACTTCCATCCTTTATACATTTATATATCCGGTCGTTGATAATAAACTCGGCCCTAATGAATCAAACTCTGAATAAACGGAATAAAACCCCGGGTAATACGAGCTGGTTTAAAGAGCCGGATCATTTACGCTTGCTGTAACGCGCACGGTTGCTCCTGACACACGGTTTACCGAAGCGCGCCGATGATGTCACAACAGGTGTCGGGGTTTGCTTCATGATGATTGGCAGAGACGGAGGGAGGGGCTGACCCTGGAGTTGCAGCTTAATCAACTTCATGGCGATGGAGAACTCCAGGCGATCCATTTTTCCATCCTTCCCCATGTCAGCCAACGCCCTGGAAGAGAAAGACAAGAAGAGACACTGAGAGATGAGATGGAGACAGAAGGAGACGGTGGGGGGGGGGGGTGAGATGGAGGTGATGTTTGGCCCCAATATACATTACTTATGAAAATGATTAAATAAAAAAGAGAGAAATTAATTTGTGGAAACAGTTTAAAGAGAGCGAACCGCCTCCGAGAGGCGCAGTGGCGCAGTGCTCTCCCTATAATCCAGAGATGGCGAAAGATCCCGGGTGATGCTGTAACCTCTCGAAGCCGGAGCTCTAGAGAGAGCTGATTGGCCGAGCTCTCTCAGAGGGGAGGGATGAGAGGTACGTAGTGCTCCCATATTAATCACGGCTCTACAGCCAATCAGGGGTGTCTGTGAGCTCGCGCAAGCGGAAGGAGTGGATAGCGCTGTCCTCCGAGTGTGTGACTCCGCCCCCAATGGTGCGTGAGCGAGCAGTTAGGAAAGATGCAGTCGACTGGCGTCACGTGGTTCGGAGGAAACATGTGATAGTCTTCGGCCCTCCCGACTGAGTGGTAGTAGCCTTAATGTGGCGCCTCCTAGTGACGGGGAGGAATTGGACACGACTAAATTAGGGTGAAAAATTGGGGAAAATATTACTCATGTAAAAGTAGAAGATTTCCATCATTGAGCTCACATTCTGATTCTGAGATTCCCATAAAATTATTCTATACACCACTGTGGTTATGTAGCGCAAGGATGCGGAAAAATGTTGTGAAGTAAAAGCACAGATATTTCCTGTTCAGTGTAGTGGAGTAAAAGTAAAACATATCTTCTAATAAAAGTACAGATATGTGAAACATTCTCTATTTTCCTAAGTATTGTTGTTGTTGGTAATCTTTCAGATGCTCCCATAGGATCCACACACAACCTGGCACAGGTTTTTATTCCTGATGCCCTTCCTGACTCAACCCACCTGTTTTAGCCTGGTTTGAGGACGGCTCTGCATTCGGTAGCTTTGGGGGGGGAATCGAACCTGGGGCTTCCGCATGAGAGGCAGAAAACCTACCACTAAGCCACCATTGGCCATAGTTATTTACTTATTTAAAGATTGCGAACCAGAAGAAATTAGCAAGCGCATCTAAAATAATCCACAAACTCTTCGAGGAAACTATTTGATTTATGAGGGAACTCAAACTAAACTAAACTGTCTGGCCCTCAGCTGACACTACAGTGTGGCAGACTATCTGAGAAACACCTTGACGAAGTACAGACTCAGTGAGCAGCGTCTGGCCGTAGAGACACGACGACACACACACACACACACACACACACACACACACACATACACTCACACACACACACACACAGACAGTCCTGGCTGCCCCGAGAGAGGAGCCTGTGCCGGCGCTCTGCACTCAATAAAATAAAGGCGGAGCTGCACGTGCTCACTGCGTGCCCTAAATACTATACCACTGCATTCACTAGAATAAAAAACAATCATCCTGTATGATACGATATTCCTGGTTTAACGCAGGTTCTACGTCCTGTTGGAGTCGGTCCACATCCTGTTTGAAGTGGTTACATTATAAATCCTTTACCTAACACACTTTAAACACACACCGCGTCCTGAGTCGCAAACACACCACCTGCTTGTCACATACTCACATTTAAAGTAGACTTTGTAATAAAATGTGTGTGTATGTGTGTGTGTGTTATGTAATCAGGATTTATTGCACCTGGTATACTTTACGTCTTGTCTACTAAACTGAAAGAAAACCAGTAGATCTCTTGATCTTTTAACGTTAACGTTTATTCCCTCATGCGTTATTTATCAGGTTTCTGTTTGAAGCCGCTCGGCACTGAGCAGCGGTTCAGAGGAAGTTCACTCGATTTATCGACAAATCGTTCCGCAAAGCACAGCAGCATGACTTCTCCTGGCATCGTTAAGCTTAAAACAGGAAGTGACATCACTCAGGCGCTCGCCCGATCGTGCATGAGGTGAGAAAACCTGTACTGTACATCGTCACTGCATTCATACACTCGTACACTCTGACTCCTCTTACACCACGGCGGTCTCGCACGGTTCCGCATCCCGGGACGATTAAAGGTCGAGACGTCTTACTTTTTATCTGTTTACAGTTTAACAAAAACAAGCTCGAGTTCTCACTGATGTCACTGCAGCGATAAACTTTCACCGCTTACTGAGAAAACCGGAAAACATCCTGACCTGATATGTTCGCCTGATAGGAGAACTTCTGGAGTCATTTTACAGAATATCATAAAAGGAACATTTCTCGCTGTGTGTGATAATAACTCGAAACAATTCCTGGAGACATTCTAAAGTAGGGTCTGAAAGATGAAGTTTTTTTCTGAGCATATCAGTGAAAACAGCTCATTTCTTCTTCTTTGTTGTTTAAATCCAATAGGTCACATCAGCACCAACTGTAGCTCTCATTCTCCTTCATCTTCTCAGCCTATTAAAGGCTCATTCCTCCTTCTTCTTCTTCTTGTTTTTACGGCGGTCAGCATCCAGTAAGTTGCATTACCGCCAAATTCCGCTCTGCGCCGTTATCACTCACATGGAGTGTGAATGTCTTGCTTTTGTTTTCGATGGCTCGGTCCCATCTCCATCAGAGCCTTTTACAGGAGTATCAGCTCCGCCTACATGGGAGGGGCGTGGTTTCACCCAAGTTGTCGTGGCAACCGTGTGTTCCACAGCTCTCACAGAGAGAAACGTCCACGTAACACAACACAACACAGCGTTACTCTTGCTTACGGTGAAGTTTGATGTGTCTACTTCAAAAATTGTGGTTTTAGGAGCGAGCTAAACAAAAAAAGTTGGAAAAAAGTCTATTTATTGTAATAGGATTTTTGGTTTCGGTCTCTAACATCTCTCGAAGACTTTTCGATTCATTTGATTTCTCCGTTTATTTTTTCCAACAGTTAGGAGACCTGCCTCTGCGATCTGATTTACATTTAATAGCACAAATCTCCTAGTTAGAGCGAGATAGAAGTGCGGGTAGTTTTTTTTTTTGCTGATTTACCCCGGACACACTCTAATACTGCATAAGGAATGATTTTGGAGAGAAAAATAGTCAAGATTTTTCAGAAAACAGAAAGAAGTTACACTGGGGGGAGGAAAGACCGTGCCGAGTTTCAGCCCAATCGCTCCATCTGTGCGGCACAAATGTTTTGCCAAATAATAATAATAATAATAATAATAATGACAATAATAATATGTGCAATAATAATAGTAGGAACTACTATAACAGCTCCTACTTATAACAATACAGTATGTTCCCTCTCTCTCTCTCTCTCTCTCTCTCTCTCTCTCTATACTGTATATATACAAAGAGAGAGAGAGTCTGCCAAACAAATTTATACACAAATCAGGGAAAGAAAGACTTGCATAAATATTTTAACACTAAATTTTGTATTGCTATATGCTATATATTGATATATATGATAATATTATTATAATCATAATATTAATACGTGTTTTTTCTTTTCCTGAAGTGTGTATAATTTTTTTTGCCTGACCCTGTTTTTTAAAAATGTTTTTTTCTAAAAATAAAGAAGTTGAGCAGAATATCTAAGTGAGAGAAAGAGGAGGGGGTGGGGGGTAGAGGGGGAGGGGGGTGAGAGGGGGGTGAACTCACACAAGGCAGACTTTATGTAAACCATCAGACAGACTCGATAAGGCCTGTTTTGTGTGTGTGTGTGTGTGTGTGTGTGTGTGTGTGTGTGTGTGTGTGTGTGTGTGTGTGTGTGTTCTTACCAGATCTCAGCCAATACCGAAGCAGGAAGTCCAGACTGTAGAAAGAACTTGCGTGCTTGATCTCCTACACACACACACACACACACACACACACACACACACACATACACAATTAATCAAAGAATTGTTTTTTATGTTTTTTAAAAATCCACACAGCACTTTTGAAGCACTTTTCTGATCTTCTGACATCTAATGACACTTTCAGTATGTAACATTAATTTAAACAAACTGGTGTTGATATTGTTTTTGTTTTTGAACCCGAACCCATGAAGTGAAGCGTTTGCAGAGGATCTCAGTGTGAGAACGCGCTCATGCTTAATTACAGAGTTCTGAGAGTTACTCCACACTGCACTGACCTCAATTCTATTCCCACTCTTATCACCACTCTATGTGTGTGTGTGTGTGTGTGTCTGTGTATACACACTCACCTGACACGTATCCCAGAGTGGGAGTGAGGGAGTCAAACTGTTTGTCATGCTTCCCTCGCTCTTCTGGGGTTATGGCCCAAATATTAAACCCACCTGAGACCCAGAGAAAGTTCATCATTAGTAATCTCTCTCACACACCATCACACACCTTCACACGCTCCGAGAAACAGCAGACCTGTGTGTGCAGTGCGTGTAGACTGTGTGTATCTGATTTGTTTTAACAGGATGCCGAAGTTCATGCGCGCAATCACAGCTCACTTTCTCAAACTCCAGTCCCCTCTCCACACCCACCAACTACGGTTATTATTCACCAGAAACAGGAAATACCAGGCTGTGGGGCTTGGGTGGCACTTCCTGGTGGCAGGGTCTTGTTTATGCACGCGCACACACACACACACACACACACACACACATCATCTTAATAGCAGCTCCTGCAGCGTCCTCTCTAGAGGTCTAACAAGAGCAACAACAAACCCACAGACCTTCTGCTCTCACTCTCACACACACACACACACACACACACACACACACACATGTGTAGAACACAGATAGCACTAATCTCCTGAGTTTAAATGTAAACTTGCGTAACCTTCAGGCCGTTCCCTGCGGCGTGAGAAGCTATTTACACATGAAGAAGGTCAGGCTGATAAACAGAGAAAGGCACATCATGCAAATGAGCTGAAGCTCAAGAGGTTCGACAGGGACTAAAATGCAAGACGAGTTTAATACACGAGATGTTCGGTCGGAAAACGCTGCACTGACAGGTGCAATCATAGCGCATACAGGCCACGCCTAGTCCACTGAGACTGACAGGCATAGAAGCCACGCCTCCCTTAGTATGACTGACAGGCATAGAGGCCACACCTCCTTTTCGCATTTAACGCAGCTCACCAATAACAGTCACACACACACCAAACTATCCATCAGGGAAATAAAATCAATTTGCTTTACCTGTTATAACATAAACTATGTTGCCAAAAGTATTCGCTCGCCCACTTTCAACTTGACCAACATTCTTAACCCACAGGGTTTAATATGATGTTGGCCCCGCCCCCTTTTGCAGCTATAACAGCTTCAACTCGCCTGCGAAGGCTTTCCACAAGGATTAGGAGATTCTTCTGGATTCTCCCAGAAGCGCGTTTGTGAGGTCAGACACCTATGTTGGACGAGAAGTCGTGGCTCGCAGTCTCCGCTTTAATTCATCCCAAAAATGTTGAGGTCAGACTTGCTCATCCATGACCTTTATGGACGTTGCTTTGTGCACTGGTGCGCAGTCGTGTTGGAACAGGAAGGGGTCGAGCCCAAAACTGTTCCCACAAAGTTGGAGCAAGAAATTGTCCAAAAAGCATTAAGAGTTCCTTTCACTGGAAGTGAACTACACAGGAGGCGGGGCCAACATCACATTAAGCCCTATGGATTAAGAATTGGATTACCTTTAGAAATATAGTGTCTGTTATTGTCTGTCCCCATGACACACACGGCTACAAGTCAAACACACGACTCGTCGTTCATCCTCCGACAAGAGTCGACCTACAGGTGTCCCAGAGGGTCGTCTCCCTCTCAGGATCAGCATCACTCCTACAGGGACGCACCCTGCTGCCATGGTGTTAGCGTTCCACGACGCGACTCCGGATCTCTCCTACCCTGGGGCTCGTCTTCCTGTTCTTAACTCACCTGTGCATTCCTGTTGCATCACTTCTTTTTCTTCACTAGAAACCAGATACCCACGTCTTAAGGTCTGCGTCTTAAAATACACTACAGTTTAGAGTGTGTGCTTTTTTTCAGGAAAGCACGCTGGATAAAAGTAGAAAGAGTTCACGAAGAAAAAAGGAAAAAAAACGTCCTCTGTGATTTCATGTTCGAATGTTTTAATTAATCATGACGACCTCGTTTCGGATCGCGGTTCTGCTGACGGAGGGAAAATATGAGCCGAGGAAAAAGAGAAAGAGCGAGAGAGATGACAATGACACCTCTGTGTTGGCTTCTTTAAATACACACAACACACACACACACACATGGATAGTATTCTTACCATTCATGGCTGCAGGTGGGATTCAAATATCTTCTGTTCAGCTGGCTAGCTAACACTCATCTGCAGAGAGAGAATGAGAGAGAGGGAGAGAGAGAGATTAGGGATGCTAGCATGGCTTTGCGCTGATAGGTGGAATTAGCACTCAAAAAAAGGGAAAATAGTCAAAGTGTGTGTGTGTGAGCAGAGACAGAGAAGGTGAAAGAGACACTGTGACACTCGATACTCGGAATCCTCCACCCTTCTTTCTCTCCGTCACTGTATTTTTCTTTTTTTTTTTGAAGATACGTTTACTGTATCTACTTTCACACTGTATGGAATCGAGTCATTCATCCCTGTCCTCTCCCGGGGTGAGAGTTAAAGTGACCCACTTTTGAAAAGAAAGGCATAGTAAAAGTTCACACAAATACAGAGAGTGTCCTCTTCACCCTGTTACAGATCCCCTGGACGGCACCGACCCCACCAACACGCAGTCGTCTCTTCAATGTTCTAGTTCTGAGCAAGGGCTGAGGTTTATTCCCATGTCTCTGTCTTGCCTGGGGTCGAGCCTGCTCTTCCTACCTCGAGTTACAGTCCTGGGTTGCCCCTGTCTTGTGTACGTTTACAGGCGTTGACCTTCAGACTCTTTACTGACTAGGAGTTTGGACGTCATACAACATGACGTGTCTCCTGAGTCTTCCTTGTTACAGGAGTACTGCTCAGTTTCTCATGGGTTACTGTATGTATAATGCGTAAATATATGCCTACGTCTTCAATGATGTCACACCGGTATCACTGACTGTGCATAGTTTAACTGTAGTTTATGTAAAAAGAATTCTTCTAGAAGTAAGAGTAAAGGCTGTTTTTGACACCACTTGCAGTCGATTAGCGAGACACCCACAAACCCCAATCAGAACCTCTCTGGAACGCTGGCGTTTAGGATGCAGCCCTTTGTTTATTGTGATTTCAACTCAAAGTGCTGTCAGGAACAGGAAATTACCTCACAAGCAGCTTCCTGTTTAGAAAACCAAGCCTGTGGAAGTCCAAATATGCCTCTGATCTGAGGCGGGAAGACTACAGTACGCTCTCAAGCTGACGGAGAAGTGAACTTTGTCGTGTACACTCTGCTGTAGTGTGAGGTGAGCGGTAAATCGAGCCCCATCATTGTCTCTGGTGTCGTACATTCCCTTTGTTTGTGTACACACATTGTGTTTGCTCACCGAGGGGACCGGTAGCATTTCAGGATTCAAACAAAAACACAATTTCACGCTCTGATGCCCCATGGTTAATCATGAGTTTTTTTTTTTATCCTGCCAGATTGATAGATGTGTTCGACATGCTGCTGTGATTTCTGACTGTCACTATAAACATGCACAAAAGGACAAGGTCACAGAGCTAAGAACAGTTGTAGTTTACTGTCCTGTCTCAGGATGTACTGGATTAGGAGGCATGTATGATAAAAGTTGATAAAAGTGTGATAAAATGTTTGTACTGTAATACTATATTGTAATTCAGTTCACAATGGAGTTAGATGGGCGGATAGATGACAAAGCGATTGCATGAATGAATGTAAATAATGATGGATGGATGGATGGATGGATGGATGGATGGATGGATGGGTGTTCAATGAATAAATGGATGGATGGATGGATGGATAGATGGATGGATGGATGGATGATTGGATGGATGAATGGATGGATAGATGGTTATATGGATGGATGGATGGATGGATGGATGGATGGGTGATTGGATGGATGAATGGATAGATGATTGGATGAATGGATGGATGAATGAATGGATGGATGGATGGGTGGATGGATGATTGGATGGGTGATTGGACGGATGGATGGATGTATGGATGATTGGATGAATGGATGGATGGATGGATGATGGGATGGATGGATAGATGGATGGATGGATGGATGCATGGATGGATGGATGGGTGTTCAATGGATAAATGGATGGATGGATGGATGGATGGATGGATGGGTGATTGGATGGAGGATGGATGGATGGATGGATGGATGGATGGATGGGTGATTGGATGGATGGATAAATGGATGGATGGATGGGTGATTGGATGGAGGAATGGATGGATGGATGGATGGATGGATGGATGGGTGATTGGATGGATGAATGGATTGATGATTGGATGAATGGATGGATGGATGGATGGATGGTAAATAACTGGACAGATGTTAAGGAACACTGATGGATGGATGGATAAAGAACTATCAGCAGCAGTAAACAGGCCCCTCTGTCTATTGATCTGTGTTCTGGCCAGCCAGAAAATGTTTTACAACTGAAAGCTTTTACACACACAGTTTTTTATTAAAAGGTTTTGTTGAGTCTTTTTTCTCAGTAATTGTGTGAAATGTGCTTGTGCTGATTCAGGAAGTGACTCTACACCCATGAGCGAGTTCTCCACCACGCAAACAGGACAGAGAACATAAATCCATTAAATCTGTTCGAGCTGAACAGTGACACATGTAGTAAATTTAATTATTAGTATTTAATTATTAATCGTTTAAACCTTCTGAGACGCACAGCGAGCGCTGAGATGTTAAATGATATGAACACACAGTGTAGCTAATGCTAATAAAATTCACTCTGTGTTGAGCACTTTAACATCAAACACTCGCTAATACGGAAACGAGTTCAGCTACTAAATCTTTAAACCAGACGACTTCGGTCTAATCCGAAAAGAACCGGCGTGGCTGCAGGCTTTCCTTTCAATTCTTAGACACGCGGATAAACAAATCAAGCCCTTGATTAAAAACAATGCACCGGATTGTGTGTTTACCTCACACACACACACACACACACACACACACACACACACACACACACACACACACAGAAACAAGCACACCCTTTGACTAGGGTATGATAGACACCTGCATGCAGCTCTGACCAATCAGCATTCAGCTCCGGTTCCTCGGCTAACAGAGTGTGTGTCTTATCCGAGAGCATTACCCAGCATGCTGTGCGCCGGGGGATGAACGAGACCTCTGTTCACACAGGAAACACACTCAGGCTCGGGCGCAGTCTTGACTCCTGAACTATTAACACACGCCAGACTTGGATGTGTGTGCGTGTTAGACAGGGTTATACACAGTTTACACGCGCACACACACACACACACACACAAAACTCTTCTGCGCTTCTCTCTCTCTTTCATAATCAGGTTAGCAGAGTATAAGTTTTTGGGTTCAAAGTATTTTTTCTTCTTCTTCTCTCTTCAGGTTAAGTAAATCTCTGCACATGTGATGGTAGCAATAAAGAGCACGCACACTGTCAAACCGTTAGCTACTCTCCATGTAATGATCACTGATCTAAACCCTCCAGAATGAGTGTTTATTTAGACGTCTGAAATGTAACACAGGCAGTAACCAAAGCTCCGGATCAGACCTGAAGCTTAGTTTTAGTAAGGAGTGATGTACTCCGCCAGTTACTAATGCTAACTAGCTTCTTTAATAGCGTGCTAGTTAGCTGGAAGTAAACAGGCCACTCTGTATCGTGTTCTTTGCGTAGTTACGGTACATAAGCACTGGTGACCGAAATACTACCATATTTTTCTACCTAAACAAACAAACAAACAACTCTCACAAAAATAAATAAATAAATAAATAAAAAATAAAGACAGTAGTAAATTTTATAATGAACAGATAGAATAGAAATGGGGGGGGGGATTTGTTCATTTACATATTACAATTCTTTTGTGTGGTAATTCATGTATCGCCATGGATTTTTTTAAATGTATTTTTTAATCAGTATGAAAATGTATTTTTTTTATTACATTTTTTTACTTTTTATATAGCATGTGTACATTTGCGGCGGTAAAGTATTGCAGATCCTCTAAGATCCTACAGGTGGTGCTCTGTCAGGCAGCACAGTATAGTATAGTGTAAGAAAATCTTGAGGGGAAGAAATGATATAAAATGGGGAAATTTATAAAGCCATGACACTTACAGAATCTCAACACAAACCGAATCTGCACCTACAGTAGGTATCGTGATTGTAACGTATCAGCTGGTCCCTTTATGATTCCCGCCCCTACTGTTTTTGTTATTCGTATTAATGCTTAAATTTGCAAAAAAAAATTGCAGAGCACTGTCATTTTTGCCATATGAACCCATAATGACATTCATGTACACACACACACACACAGTATGTAGGACAACCCATGTCCTCTAGGATGGTCTTTCACAGTGAGTGTACCATATAGTCTTTCTGGGTCACATCTTCACACAGATCTCTCATACGTGACACAATGTATAGGCTCCCGCTATTAATATCAACACACACACACACACACACACACATAACACACATCATGGCTCATAATAATACGTTTCAGTACCGGATATGGTATACTAATGTACTATACTATACTATAACGTACAACTTTAGCAGACATGTGACTACCATGACAACAGTGGACAACATTGAAGATTAATTAAGTTAGCCAAGAACAGAGCAACGTGGACAATTCAGAAGTGATCCAGGACAACGTAGAACTAATTACTAAGGAGACAAAGTGGTGTTTAAGATGACATGACAATGACAAAGTGATTCCGTGGCTGCTTTTGGCACTGCACTTTAGTAATTAAGGTCCCTTTTGCCATCCAGAAGTAAGCGCGGCCATGGTGGACGGACACGGTGACATCACGTGCAAAGGGTCAAGTACAGTATAGTAAATCATGGTTTAGTATGGTATGACATAGTATAGTATAGTATGACAGTATAGTATAGTATATTTAGCATTTAGCATTTCAGCATAGTATAGCACAGTACAGTAGCTTCTATTGTAGTGTAGTGTACTATAGTGTAATGTAGTATAGTTGAGTATAGTGTGTTATCACTCGGTGTAATGTAGAGCAGTACACCACAGTGTAATCTATTATAGTGTAGTGTGTTATAGTGTAATGTAGTGTAGTATGGAAGATTAAGTAATGTTGATTACTATACTACAGTGTGATCTATTATAGTGTAATAGAGTACAGTGTGTTACCTTTTAGTGTAATGTAGAGCACTGAAGAGTACAGTATAATCTAATATAGTGTAGTGTATTATAGTGTAATGTAGTGTAGCGTGGAAGAGTATAGTGTGCTATCATTCAGTGTAATGAAGAGCAATGTGTAAAGTAGAGCACTATACTACAGTGTGATCTATTATAGTGTAGTGTGCTATAGTGTAATGTAGCGAAGTAGAGTACTATACTACAGTGTAATATATTATAGTGTACTGTACAGTAGTATAATGTAGTAAAGTAGAGCACTATACTACAATACTCTACTAGTATAATGTAGTGAAGTAGAGCACTATACTACAGTGTGATCTATTATAGTGTAGTGTGCTATAGTGTAATGTAGCGAAGTAGAGTACTATACTACAGTGTAATATATTATAGTGTACTGTACAGTAGTATAATGTAGTAAAGTAGAGCACTATACTACAATACTCTGCTAGTATAATGTAGTGAAGTAGAGCACTATACTACAATACTCTGCTAGTATAATGTAGTGAAGTAGAGCACTATACTACAATACTCTGCTAGTATAATGTAGTGAAGTAGAGCACTATACTACAATACTCTGCTAGTATAATGTAGTGAAGTAGAGCACTATACTACAATACTCTGCTGGTATAATGTAGTGAAGTAGAGCACTATACTACAATACTCTGCTAGTATAATGTAGTGAAGTAGAGCACTATACTACAATACTCTACTAGTATAATGTAGTGAAGTAGAGCACTATACTACAGTGTGATCTATTATAGTGTGGTGTACTATAGTGGAATATTGTGTAACAGAGTATAGTGTGTTATTGTTTACTGTAATGTAGAGCAGTATAGTACACTGTAATCTAGTATAGTGTAGTGTAATATAGTGTGTTGTGGTGTAATAAAGTATAGTGTGTTATTGTTTACTGTAATGTAGAGCAGTATAGTACAGTGAAATGTCATCTATTATAGTGTAGTGTACTATGGTGTGTTATCATTTAGTATAATGTAGAGCACTATACTACAGTGTAACCTAGTATAGTGTAGCGTAATATAGTGTGTTGTAATGTAATGGAGTATAGTGTGTTATTGTTTAGTGTGGTCTGACTGCAGCTTTCTAACACTGGGACTGGGAAGAATTTCACTGTGCAGTAATGTACAGTATATGTGAGGAATACAGTAAAGGCTAAACTTAACAAAGAACAGTGCCAGCAGCAGAATTCTCATTTAGAGCTGCCACACACACACACGCACACGCACACACACCCTTACTTTCTGCAGCAGCGCATCATTTATCCCCACTTTGTATTACTAGATAAATGGAGAGGCTCACAATGATGCAATCTGCTGTGTTTAACTGCACTACTGCTTTTCTGTCTCTACAATCACTCCCGCTCACTGAACAACACTCTTTAAAACATAAGACTGTTCAGTTCCAACGCACTGAGGCTCTTGGAGAACATTCAGACGGTTCAGTCCTATCACAGTTTTCGGTGCTGTAGAGTAGCGGAGGTGAGAGAACCTGCTCGGAAATCCACCATCACCGCTGTGTTGAGTAACAGTATGTCAGGATTTAATATATATTTTAAAAAATACAGCGTTTGGCCAGTTTCTGTAAACAGCTGATCACACAAACGCTCCCTCTCACACCTACACAAAACACACACACACACATATATATATATATACAAAGCAGCAGCTGTTCCTTCGAGCAAGATAGTGCAATTATTCAATATGTGATGAAAGCAACCAGCAGCGTCGGAAAAGCAGAGAGCAGTGCTGTTAAGCGAGGAAAAGATGCTCGTCAGCCCATTTGACTTCACAAACACTCACACATACACACACACACACACACACACACACATATACACACACTGTCCTTTGAAACAGCAGTAGAACTGCATTGCCTGCTTCAGTCCTTATGGTGTCCAGTCACCTTCGTAATCTTTACCTGCATCTACACCCACGTCCAGCCGACAGAAGTGTACATTTAGCTTCCTCGCTGCTTCAGAGTCTGAGTCATGTGTCAGCTAGATATAAACGTCACCTACAGATCCCATTGTTAGGCTTATATTAGACTTGTTTATTCTACACCACCTGCTCAGGCAATATTCTGCCGCGCTAAGTGTAAAGAAAGACGTTTGTCTAAGCATAAAGCTGACACCTCGACGGTCAAAGGTTATATATTTCCTCCGTATTCGGTTTATGTGACAGGATTCCGCATTTTCCCGGAAAATTACCCAGCATTCGGATTAAGCAGCATTTCTTTGGAATCTGAATCTGAATCGGGTTTCTCAGTTATGAGCTAAACTAGGCTAAAGCTAAAGCTTGGACAGCACGATCATGCTGGCAACAAATTTCACAGGCTTTGCCAGTTGCCCTGTTTTAATTTTTTTAAGAGGTCGGGGCTGTCAGAAAGCGTCCAGAACTCTGACTCAGAGCTGATGTCAATAGAAAGTCATAATTTTCCCTAATTAACACGACAGATTTGTTTTTTAAAGACTGAAACAAACAGGTTTGTTTAAATAATTATGATACAGTTGTGATTTCAACGAGTTAAGTAGTGAAAATTGTTGAAGTAATATTGAAATGTCAAAGAATAACTTAGCTAATCACCAGGGCTAATGCTGTAACTAGGGATGGGGATTGATTCAGTGATCTATCCTGATTCATTTGTTTGGCGATTTACGTATCATACTGAAATTATTTTGAATTTAAATACAGTATGTTTGCATTTGAGGTTGTAGTTGCTTGTATATTGTAGTACCTCTGTAATCCTGCAGGTGGTGCTCTATCTAAACTATTCACATGTTGGAAGACTGCGCAGCATCCAGTGTGATAGAAGGGAATTATTTGCGAGGTTTGTTTAATATCGTAAACTTGTGATATTTATAGAATCGCAATACAGATGGAATCGGAAACTAGGCATCGTGATAATATCGTATCGGGCGATTCCCGTCCCTAGCATCTAGCAGTTCAGTCAAAGTAAAGTGATCATAGACCTTAGACGCACCAGTCAAGATGCTGATAATGATAATCTACTAAGATTACAAGTTACACTGTAATCACAATTAGCATCCAACTCTAAACAAACTTCTGTAAGTTCTGAATAACTGAGAAACATCAACCATAATCTCGTCACCCGTGTCAGTGCCGCAAAAGTGAAATCTCGAAAACATCATAAACAAGCTTAAACTCTGTATAAACTTTGAATGGCGCTTTATAAGCATCAGCATCATTGTTTTCACACCGACATGCTTCTAAGGCGATGTCTTACCGCGCACAAGTACAGTAGGAGGGTTTCTAACACAGGGTCTCGTGTTTCAGTGAAAAATAAGGGCTGTGAGCGGATACGGTTGCAGGACGTGGGGCTTTAACCAGCAGAACCCGTTTGGTGGTGTGATTACAAACATGACCACGCATGGTGTTTAGGTAAATCGGACACCTGACCCTGTGGGTGCTATGGAGTTTAATGGATGCCTTTAGAGTGATGAGAGGTTGATACATCTTTTCAATGACAACTATTGTTGTTGTGTACAAAACACCACATTGAATATGGGTGAACTCAGGGGTCGTGTTGGCAACAAGCTGAGGAAGGTCATTCCGGACTTCTCAAGTCCTATTCTCCAGACTTAAGAGGATCCAGAGATGATCCCGAGCTGATTGGTTTTGGATCCGCCAGACGGAGAAGGCTATCACACTTTCCTCCGAGGCATATAAAACTTTACTTGGAAGCCATCATGGAGAAACCATTATTTGGCAGAAACCCTAGACAGACCCGTTGTGCTCTGATTGATACAGGAGACCTCTTCAACTGAAAGCACGCTCCAGTAGACACCTGTCCACAGATGGTTGTGGGATTCGAACAATGACAGGGTGGACTCTCTTAATTGGTGCCATTAGGAGGTCAGGTTCAATAAAGTAACATCCTTATCTATCAGTTACTGTAAGAGGAGCTATAGATCTACCCTGAGGTTCTCCATTATGTTCATGCTCTTTACTCCTTCGTGGAGTGTTTAACAACCGTGTAGAGGAACTGCTTTTCCATAACCTTGTCCTTTAGTCCATCTAGTACCTACGTCGCTCTGTGCTTATTATATTTTGGAGGTTTTACCTTCAATTCCAACCCAGGGCTGTGGTGGCTCAAAAGGGATACTGAATAGAAGGTTGAGGTTTTAAGCCCCCAGCACTGCAAAGCTCTATTTGTTGAGTCCTTGAGCAAAGCCATTAACTCTACCTGCTCCAGGGGACACTGTACCTTGGCTGACCGTATGCTCTGACCCCACCTTCCTGTAATTCATTCCTAAATCATTTCACTGTGCTGTAAGGTACATGTGACAAATAATTTAATCTTAAATGCTTTCAAAGATAGAACCAACACCCTGTCAATCTTCATCAGGAACTGTCTCCGGAAATAAACCTCGCCGTTTGCACTTTCACACTTTTTACCTTTATTATGTATATATACTGTATATAATATTGTTCACCTTGATATCACCCCGGTGACAACAAGTCGTACAGTCTGGTACCTTTTTTTTTTTGTAAAAGCGAAGGTTAATGATGTCCACGTTGTGTCCTCCTTTCCTCCTCATAGACATACAGAAGCTTTTTATAGGTAGATCAGCACAGCAGCTCATTGCGCTACACACTTTAACTTTATTGTTACGATAGCAATGTGTCCAGGTTCCTGTAGAAAGACTTTGTGCAGCAACACTGACATTTTAGCTGACTGTAAAGGTACAAAGGATGTAACATTCGGATATAAAGTATATACCTGGAAGTAAAGGTGTGTTATTAGATTGCACACACACCCTCTTATAATAAACACTCACATCACATTCTGAGATGAATTAAAGGTACCAACTATAATCCTCCTGGTTCCTGATGCAGTACCTTTACTGTCTGGCTTACCTGCCAATGTGTATGTGTACATTAAATACGGTGTGTCACAAGAAAAGGTTAAAGTTTTTAATTATTAGATTTGCATCATTTGCTACAAATAAGTGTTACACAAGTGTACAAAAGGAGTGTCCAGATTGCTGTAGACAGATGTTTGCGTGTATAGAAACACACCACCTGTATATACACTTGCAACGACATTGTATCCAAGTACATACACTTATACAATATGGAGCTATAACAGAGTCCACCTTTCTTGTAAGGCTGTTCACGAGATTCTGGAGTGTTTCCGTGGGAATTCATTCAGTAGATCGTTTATGAGGTGAACGAGAAGGCCTGACTCTCCGTTCCAGTTCATCCCCAAGGATGCTGAGGTCAGGGCTCTGTGTTCGGTCCGGTCGAGTTCTTCTCATCAAACCATGTCCTTCACAGACATGTTGTAATAGAAACTTGGCCTTCACCAAACTGTTTCCACAAAGTTGCATAAAAGCCTTGTATTGTCCAGGATGACTTGGTACACTGAGAAATTCATTAAGATTGCGCCTCACCGGGAATAAGGGACCTGATCGACTGATCGATCGATTGATCGATTGAAGCAGCTGAATTAATTAATTAATTAATTAACAGATTTGGACACACACTTTCGTCCTGTATGTAGAGGTGTGTTATTAGATTTTAGATGCAGCTTCTTCTTGAATGTACATGGTGCCACCTGAACAACAAGGTGAAAATTAGCAGCTTGATTTCTGAGCGTGTGGAGACTCGGGAGGACCTGATGAGAATCTAGAGCAGCTGTCACACACACTGAACCTCCTGGAAATCCTTCAGATCAATCTATAAAACCTCACAGCTCTGTGCATCATCATCATCATCATCATCATCATCCAGATGCACAAACATACACACACACACACACACACATGATCCAGATCCGGATTGTGCCGTGAATCTGAACTCCGCATGAAGGCGGATCCGGCGCACATTACTTCACCACAATCACGCATCGATCACCGCGCGCGGCGGCGGCGGCGGCGCGCGCTCGCGAACCATCATAACGGCGATCCGGTCGCTTACCGTGCGCGTCGCGAGCGAGGACTCCGGGGCTCTGGAGGATCCTGACCGGGTCAAACACCGCGCTTTCTCTCTCTCTCTCTGTCACTCTCTCGCTGTCTCACTGTCTGAACGCAGTGAACGACCGACGGAGCGCTCGAGCTCTCCGTGGAGAATGTGACGTCACGGAAACGGCGCGTCGGGGCGTGGATTTGCCAAGCGCGAGCGCGCGCACGCACACATCTGTCCGACCATGCGCGCTCTCGAGCAATAATGGCAAAAACTCTTCTCTTCTAATTATTATTATTAATAGTAATAATGATAATAATAAAATAAAGGTTTCGTCTGTACATTGGGTCAGAACGTTAAATACACTGGAGGACCAGAAACGAGTCTCAGAAACGTTTCTGTCTGTCTGTGTCTCAGAATTTTTTTTCTGTCTGAATATTGTACATTTTCCTGTATAATGTATGTCACAGTTTCATTTTTTATTATTCTTATTATTAGTCTGGATGTCTAAAATACTAAAGTATAAAGATTGGACATAATTACAGGTAAAATTACAGAGAAAAATCCACATAAAAAAGTATACATTTTATTATTAATAATAATAATAATAATAATAATAATAATAATAATAATAATAATAAACATCAGTGCGTTCTGGATTTCTGAATGTTAGTTCCTCTATTACCCACGATGCCATTCTACGTTGTGATGGTGGTGCAGTGCCTTCACTTCCACCCAACATGAGAAGAGCGATGCGGCGGAGCTTTAGTGCTTCAGTCTGTCGGGGTCTCCGAGAAATCGGCTTCCCAAACTAACGAGCTTATTCTAACGTTTGGGTCGATATAATCACTCCTCCAACATGTTCACCTCTTTATCAATCACGCTTACATCACCATCACTATCATGCTCATCTCATCAGCACGCTCACCTTTTCATCACACTCACCCCACCATCACCGTAAAGTTTATTTCACCACAACCACCAAACCTGTCTCCCCATTACGACCATTTCACCCCTCATCATCTCATAAATCATGAACAAGCACTAATGAAACAAGTCGAGTGTCATAAATCTGCACTGCTACAAACTACTACAGATACAGTTATTATAGTGATTCGATTAAACACTGACCATTCAGTAGCACGGCACTGATTTGCTTAATATTCAAAAATAATATCCACCATACATTATATGGACTAAAGTGACTCCTACATGCAAAAAAGAGGAAAAAAACACAGATGGGAGTGTATAGGTCAGAAAGAGAACAGGATTTGTAATTGGTTTAATTTAAGCAGTAAGTGATACCAAGTTTGATATAGAAAGATTTAAGTAAGTGTTTGCTGACCCCTGTGGCCAGAGAGAGGAACTGCAAGATAGGAAGCAGGGTATCTGAACAATCAGACCTGTCCAACATTCAACTGTATTACAAATTATGATTACAGGTTAATACACCATGGTGTGCTTTCACATCTTACACAGGATTTTTATCTTGTGATATATTTTTTTTTGTTTTCTTAAACCCAGTGCATTATGGGAACATCTGCAGCAACAAATCTACAAAAAGCCCACAGTACTATGAATGACACAAATATGTTTTTATTCACTTCACAGAAACACACAGCTTTATCAGTCCACTCTTAAAATCGTTCAGTCACTTTCTGAGCTCCACCTGCACTTCCTGATAGATCTTCTCCTCCAGTGAGGAAGTGTCGTACTCCTTGAGCATGTCATACTTCCTCCACGGCTCCGCCCACTTCTGAGCGTGCTCCATCTGCTCCGGGGTCATGCAAAGGTCAAAACGTATTCCCTGGATGTTGAACTTAGGACGCTCCCAGCGCTTGGACCACGGGCGCGGCTTCATCCTCACCTTCAGCTGCATCATACAGAGAGAAAGAGAGAAGACGAGGAGTGTAAACTCTCAGAGTTAGAACACCGCAGTAAGACAGGCGGTTTAGTCTCGCGCCCACCTCATTGACGGGGACGTCCTGTGTGGGCGACAGGTGAACGGGCTTCATGTCGAAGTCGAAGGTGCTGTACTCGGGCAGGGCGTCTCTCAGGTACATCAGGTTATCGTCCAGTCTCTTCTCCAGCTTCAGCACCTCGACACGCTTTACCCGAGGGTTGTACAGCTCGTAGCAGATCTCCACTCCTGCTTAAAAACACACACACACCACACACACACAAAGCTGACGAAACCAACGGACAATCACAGGCCAGAACAGGAGGAGTACAGGTAGTCCTTGACTTATGAACATTCGAGTTACGACTTTCTGCAGATATGAACCACCCGCGGTTCTACTTCTTGGAAGTAGCTCACGTGTGTGATACAAAAAATAGACACTGCAGTGCACCAGATACTGATATTTGCAATTATATACAATTTTTTAAGTGTGTAAAATCTGGTATATCGCATGTGTTTGTGGGAGAAATGAGTCAGCCTCTCCGGTTTTAATGAATCAGTCCGGGAGCACGATGGTTAAAAATGTCTGTCCGGTGAAGATGTTGATGAATAATCCTAATTTCGGAAAATCCTCAACAAAGCAGAGTTCATAGTTCAAAACAGTGGAAAAGAGCTCTAAATTAAAATGGCGTCCGGGATTCCCCTCGCGATTTAAAGGTGCAGAGACAAGACTGCTACATTTTACTGTGTAGAAAAAAATTTCCTTAGGCGCGGTTATGGTTTTTGGCCACATGATGGCAGTGTAGGGAAAGCGGACAGAGATTTAGTCGGGTGGATCGGTATGATTTATACTGTATATTCACGTCAAAGGTGTATAAGACTCACTTTGTCAGACTTGAGAACAAATCAGGTGTATGATCGTGCTCCCGAAATGAAACTCGTTCATAAGTCAGGGATTACCTGTAATAGTTCAAATTTTAAAAAGGGGAGGAGCTTAATATTTTTTCTTTTTTAATCTGATCACCTTGAAAATTAAATTGGCTCTTGAATTGATTGCTAGTTTGTTAGATAGCTACCTAGCTATCATGTTCATAAATATTGGAACACCCACGTAAAGTGGTGCATGTGTCTAAATGAAATGTGTGTGTGTGTGTGTGTGTGTGTGTGTGTGTGTGTGTGTATATATATATATATATATATAATATATATATATATATATATTTTTTTTTTTTTTTTTTTTAAAAGGCTGTAAA
>JAAGKR010003510.1:55969-65969 GCA_011419295.1 Clarias macrocephalus
TGTGTGTGTGTGTGTGTATATATATATATATATATATAATATATATATATATATATATTTTTTTTTTTTTTTTTTGTAAAAGGCTGTAATTCTGATTTCTGATTTCTGATAAAACCCTTTGATGTAAAGTCTTCACTCACATCTCGCATGTTCTGTTTCAAATTAAATATGGTGGTTTACTGAGGCTACAGATCCTTTCATCGTTACTGTAGTGGTGAAGTCACATCACCTAATTTCTACCTCAGCATGTAAAAATAACGAGCACGTTTCTTCAGCGTCCGAGCTCACCCTGTCCATCGATGATGTTCCTGAGGATGAAGGTGGCGCCGAGCCCCGCACCCGAGCGCTGGATGCAGATTCCCACGAAGTGGTTGGTGTTGTTGGCAGCGTGCGGGTCCGACGTGGTGACGGACAGGACGCTTCCTGAGGACAGGCGGTTTACGATCAGACATCGTTTGTCCACCGGATAAAAAAAAGAGAGAGTATTTCCAGAGATGTGAGAAACGCTTCTTACCCACGTAGAACTCTGGGATGTTTAGCACTTTACGTCTCTGGATCATGTCTTTGCGCTCGAGGGAGAATTTCAGCGGGTTTGTGCGCTGCCGAGGAGGAACGAACTCGGGACTGAGGAACCTGCGCAAGAAACAAAACGCTTATAAACAAAACAGTGATGTGTTGCCCACTTTCAGACTGTAGGTGGCGCTGAATGCTGGATGTGATGAGGAAATGTTTTAATGATCACTGTTCATTGTAAAGCCTTGCATCAATGATAACAAAAACCCTGAACATGTTTGATACCTCATATCTATACCGCTCTAAACGTATATTATACTATGAGATATATCAAACAGAAAATTTAAGTAAACACCAATCAAATCCAGTCAAACTTCCAAATCCAGTTCCAGTCTGTTAAATTCCTCACACGATTCGATCACACCGGTTGAACCGGAGAAACGTTCTCACCGTCGCGCCGCTTCTTCAGGCCTTGACTTATCCACAATCACCGGTTTGGATGGAGGAGTGAATTTAGGCGGATCGCCGCTCGACCCTGCAGCCTGCAGCCGCACAGAGAACACTGAGAACATGCCTGTGGGAAAAGATGGAAAAACATCATCATGAGGAAGCACGTTTAACAAATGAACACAAGTGAGATATCCGGTGACCTAATGCCCTACACAGTGAGTGTAGCTTCAAATGGATCTGTTTCTCAAAACTCAACAATACATCTGTTGAAATGTCGCTGACTCTATTTTTTAAATTCATTTATTTATTTTTTGTTCGTAGAATTGGTGTGTAAAATAAACCAAACATCCTGCTGTTATCCAGACCCTCACAGACATACTGTGGACCACTTTAGAACTTTTTAACCTTCATGAAACGGTGTGAAAGTGATGCATGTTCTGTTTTTTTTTTTTGTTTGTTTGTTTTTTTAAACATGCTTGGATCGTGCTGACTGAAAAAACTCTGTTTTTACTCAGGCATGTGGCAGATGCCCTTATCCATAGTGACTGAGAGTATTCTCTGATTACACATAAGAGCAGGTGAGAGTTAAGGGCCTCGCTCCAGGGGCCCGACAGCAGCAACTGTGGTGATGCTGGGGTTTGAACATGGGACCCTCTGATCAGTGAAGTGCAAAGATCAAAAGGAAGCCGTTCACTACTAACGGTTCTAGAAAAGAAACAATCAATCAGAGTTCACCTGCTCAGACCGAGCGAGTTGCCAGATTGGGCTGAATTCAGTCCTGGGAGCGGAGTCAAGATACAAAGAACATTATTAATTCCCAGAGGAAAATTGATAAAAGTTAGGATAATTTTAATAACAGAATGAGTGTGTGTATATATAAAAATACAGTTAATTACATATGTTATATATATAACATATGTATATAACTGTATTTTTCATCATGAATATTAAACTTTACGGATTTGGCAACCCGAGTATTAATCAAGAACTAGACTATATCTTATATAACTTAGATATGCAAATTGACTGCGTGACATTTTCCGTTATTATTACACACAATCCTTCGATGTTATGTTTAGCTCATAAATGATGTATCTTATTTATGAAGGGTGTTAATAACGTGTGCGGTCCCAGCTCCGCCCTCTAATATCCTTCTTACACACCGCGCAGATACAAAATAAACAAGACAATTATTTCTTTACAAATATATTTAAAATAATTGTAAAATAATGTGATGAATTACATACGCTCGCTCTTAAAGTCCACATTTCGTGTTAATCGTATCAGCGCTCCTGCCCTCTGTGTGCACGCCGCCATGTTTAATCACGTGACGCAAATACGGAACCTGTAAACGGACAAACGACAAATAACGAAAAGCGTTGAGTTATTAAACATTATAATGTAATAATGCGAGTTGTCCACAAGGTGTCACTCGAATCACATGCTTATTTAAGTTATTATAACTAACTTTTGTAGTATATTTTGCTAGTTATAACAACAAAATTGTTATAATAACGTGATTAAAATATTTATCACTAGCTCTCACACTAGCTATCTGCTTATCATAATTCTTTACTTGGAAATGTGCAATTTCATCACATTTATGCACATAAAAGAGAATCTTCATCTTTGATGACATCAAATATATTTTTATTAAAATGTTTTTAGTGAATTTGATGGTTGGTGTTGTATTTTTAGCATCACACACAGGATCATTGTTACTGTTGAAACACTTATATAAGAGAATAAAAATTCAGTGACCTTTAAAATAATAGTGAGGACCGACTCACTTCCAAAATAGAGCGAGGCCATTGTTTCTCACTCAGCATTTTCCAGGCCCCTTGAGGCTCGTCATCCACTCAGGATTGTTTAAATGTTAGGTTTTAACGTCTCTGAACAAGCCCTAATGCGCCAAGTCAGGATCAGCTTTCTCATAACACGTCTGAAGAAATGCATGTCGTCAGTCAGCATGAAACCCTGAACAAAGAACTCGAGGTTGTGTTATTACTGAATCAGTCAGCTTCTGGAAGGTGACAAAGGCAAACGGTGCCATGTTACGCGTTCCAAGACAACACTACCAATGAATTATCTTGCATCATAGTGACATGACATATTAAAACCAGATTAACTTCATGGACCATGTCAGAGCTAACAAATCAGCTGCTTCATTTTTACAAATGATGTTTCTTGTGGTCCATTTGGTACAGGGCAGCTAGATTTTTGTTCTTCGTTTTTTCACTTATTGGCATAATGAAATATTGGTTTATTCCAATCTGTAAAGACGGAAAACCAATACAGTAGGTTTCCTACATACAAACACACTGCAGTTTCATGCCCTTCTATGTTTTAGTGGCCGTAACTTTTAGAAATTCAAATCTTTTAACGATCTTAGCTGTCATCCAGATGAAACTTGGCCAATTTAAATTTCACATGAAAAGACATAAACCTATAATATAAAAAAAAAGTTATATAAAAGTGTAATATAAAAGGCTAAATTGTTTATCTACAGATTTATTTATTTATTTATTTTGCTTTAACCAAAAAACATCTCTCATGCAAAGAATTTTAATGGTGTGCGTGTTAACAATAATTATTGGGCAGATTACAAAAAGCGATTTTAAATAAATAAACTATAGTTTAAAAAAAATTTATGGCCACATACTGTAAAATAAGGAGTGTGTCTAATTTGGGACATTTAAACAGAACCACTGTTGTTAGTAATTTGGGGGGGGAATCTTTTATTTTGCAGGGAATGCTTTCATTTAAGCAACAGGTCAGATGTTTCTAGAATCTTACACCAATATGAGTATCAATACTCATGAAAATGTGAATAATTAGCTTTTTAAATGATTATTGTTTGAACCGAGACAGTGTAACACTGAAAAATGGATGTTTTTGGGGCAAATTTTTAGGGAAGCAAGATTGGACACTTCCATGTTGCATAAACTTCAGAAGCAGCTTGCCATTTTCTCTATAAAAATAAATAAATAAATAAATAAATAAATAAAATCAGCCCCAGTACTGTCTGTCCAGTCATAATAATAATATGGAGAGGTTTTATTGCATGGTCTACATCTTATATACATCTTATATCTAAAGGTGTCTGTTCTTCCTTCTTGCATGCCTGACTTTAATCTACCTCCTGGTGGGAGGGGCTAGATCAGGTCCGACTCCACCCACATTGGAGGAGGTGGGGGGGGGGGATTTTTTTTTTTTTTTTTTTTTGGAATTCTGTAGTCCATCCCTCTGGGATACTTTGCGGAGTTTAGGACCTCGAAGGAGCACCATATCCATCTCAACACACACACACACACACACAGAGACAGACAGAGAGAGTTTTGTGCGCAGCTTTTTTCCGTCCTGTGGCCCCCCGATGCTGCGCTCAGAAGCTCCGGGATCTGCGCCTCTCCCAGCATGTTCCTCCCGGATGTGGCTCCTCAGTGCGCGCTCGTGCTCGGGTTCACCTGGCTGGCCGCGCTCGCTCACACACCTCACGCGCCTCCGCAGACCTCAGGTGAGCGCCTCTCCTCGCTGAGCCTTTGATCTTCTCATCCCGCTACTGCCTTTCCTTTTGATGTTTCCCTTTGACGGTTTAAATGTAACCAAAGAGTAACAGTGTGACTCTGGCTGGTCACGTGAGCGTGTCTCCTGCTCTTCTCAGGTGACTGTTACCTGGCGCGCGAGGATCACGTGGTGTCACATTAATGAGGTCCATCAGTGGATATTGTTATTATTAAAAGCTCAGAGCATGATGCAGTGTAGATGTGCAGCAAGGTGGGGTCGGAGTGGGTGTGTTCCTGTCCCTGTCTGCACTCACCTGGGGCACTGATCACTAATCAGCTCTTTAACACACAGATTCCTGTACTGGACCTGCAGGAGTCTTTTATATATACTGCTCAACAAAATAAAGGGAACACTTGGTCCCAGTTTGACTTTGAACGCCATGTGGTTTTATGAAGAAGTATATATTTAACTGTTAAAGTAATGCGCAGAAATATACGTACGCATAATAAGCAGTTACCCATGGGGATAACAATCCATCGGGCACACTCATTTACACACTATGGGCAATTTGGAAATGCCAGTTAGCCTTATCTGCATGTCTTTGTGAGAAGAAACCGGAGTACCAGGAGGAAACCCACCAAGCACGGGGAGAACATGCAAACTCCATGCGCGCACACAGATCCCGAGGCGCGAATCGAACCTGGACCCTGCAGGGTTAGCGTTAGAACAGTGATGACCACTACACCATCATGGTGTTACGCACGTCATTGCTTAATTATATTAATTTCCCCGGTATGGACACCTTGGTGAAAAGAGGGAGACATTTTCTGGGCGTGATAGATCATGGAGACATGTCCATGTCGTGGAATTTAAAAATATAATTATCGGTGTATTTGGGTGGTATTATTATTATTATTATATTATTATTATTTTGCACATTAATTAACGTTTACCTCAGGAGATTGGTCAACTGTGTCTAGAGTTAATGTAAGGACGTGGTGGTTTGTTGTTGTTGATGTACTGAGTGTGAAAGCGGGAATCCTGGTCTGCGTCATTAGTGAAGCAATAAAGTGTTAAAGAGCCTGAGAGAGACGACTGTAAAGAGTCCTAATGGACGTGTGGATTAGAGAAAATGACTGGGGTTTAATGAGAGAATGTGTGTGTGTGTGTGTGTGTGTGTGTGTGGTGCCCTCTCTGACTCCTCAGTCTGTGTGTGGGTGTTTTGTGTGTATTGTTCCAGCTTTAAGATCTTATACTTATCTTTTTTTAATCTTATCTGTTGAAGTCGTTTATGCTTAAAAAAAGAAGTTCAGGAAAAGTTGAACCTCTGTGTTTTTTTGCTTTTTTTTAGGTGACTTTACCTCAGACTTTTTAGTATTTCGGGATACACATCATGTTAAATTTTTACCATAATAATTGAAGACCAAAAACTGTCACAAAATTTTTGCTTATACACTTAACTTCATAATAATTGTACTTTGGCTTTAGCTGCTTAGCAGAACCATTGTGTTAGCGAATCCAAAACAACTGGAAATTTGAAGAGGACGTAGCTAAGTTAGTTAATTAACTAAGTAGTTAAGTTTTGTTTCTCTTTAGCACAGTGTTTTATTCTGGATTTTTTTTTAAAAATCATAACCATGATTCTGGTTAGCTAGGTCAACTGTTTTGCTAGTAATAAACTTGTGTGTGATATTTATGCAAACTGTCAGTAGGAGGTTTGATTAGCTATGTTAGCCATGTTGGAATAACCTTCTGTGGTAACTTTAGCTTAGTCATAACATCTACCTCAATATTTCAGTGTTATCTTTGTTTTTCATGTCATGAAAAAGTCATGTGAGCTAGTTTCTTGCTTTCACATAGCAAGTTAGTTTCAAAGGTGTGGTGTTTTCTGTCTTAGGAGGATGTTTGGTAAGATAAGTATAATTGGCGACCTCGTTAAAAGCTTACTGTGGAAGGGAAGCAAATAGCTAAACATTGAATTGGAATGCTAACTCGTTTTTTTTGTTGTTGTTGTTAGGAGGGAAGCTAGTCTAGCTCGTCAGGTAACACTAACCTCCCTTTGTTATAAGTTTATCTAAATATACTCCTATGGTATTTTGGGGGTTTAAACCTGCGCTCGTGTCCAGGTTTGATCCCGTGGTGTGTTGGTTTGTTTCCTTTCACCAGAGCATCAGACATAAGATAAGAGTATTAGCCTTTAGCTGCATCCCATTGGCATCCGATTACTACGGAAAGTCATGGATAGCTAGCTAACTTTTTTCTAAGCACAGCCTCCAACTAATGAAATTAAATAATTGTTTCATTTCAATTTTTTCATCAGTGCTAAGTGAGAAAATTATGTTTGCTTTCACGTGTCGGACAAACCAGACACGGTTCCCTCCAGGTTAAGGGATGTCCGTGTGATTTACCATTTCTGGTTATTCATGTCATAACTGCTACTCATGGTCACTGCTCATAGCTGTTTATATATTCACTGTACATACTGTATATTACAGTCAACCTATTAGCTGTTGTTTGTTCACGTCTTGGCGCTCTCCTGCATGTTGGTTTGATAGTCGTGTGGTTGGTGTGTTCTTATAAAAGTGAGCGGTTCTTGGCAAATGTACTGGACCCAGCCCTTATCCTGCTTTACTGGGTCTCATTAGTGTGTGTGTGTGTGTGTGTGTGTGTGTGTGTGTGTGTGTGTGTGTGTGTGTGTGTGTGTGTGTTGTTGTTTTGAGCCAGACCCACCAGGGTGCTACAGTGAAAGCCGAGGTTCCCTTTAGCGGTTCAATAGGATGTGTGGCTGTTAAAGGGTCAGAAGGTCAACTGAGGTCAAACCATTTCTAAGCATTCCACCCTCGCAAATGACTTCTTTATCTCTCTTTCTATCTGTCTTTCTATCTGTCTTTCTCCGAGATGGAAAGATGTGGACGAAGACAAAGCAGGAGCTGTGCTATAACTGCGCCGTATTGTAACAGTGATAGCAGCACGATTTGATTTTAGCTCTGTGCAGGGATATTGTGAAAATCACGTTGTGATTATTTTGCCACTTAATGTGATTGCGAGTTAAAATGTGATGTGTAACTTTTAAATTGAATAGAAACTCCCAGAATATCCTGACTGTGTGTATGTTGGCTGTAATCAATAAGTGTTTTTTTAATTTATTGTGCAGCAATACATGAGATCAGACCATATGGGGGGAAAAAAGAATCATGATCCTTGGCCCACTTCTTCATGATGTCTGATATCTCATGTAACAACCGTGTAAAAACTACCTCATAAACTCTTTCAAGAGAACCAAAAGAAAAAAATTAAACATGTGTAAGTCTTTGAAGGTAAAATAAATAATAATAATAATATGATGATGTAATTTATTGCAGTATCAATAAGATATTAATAATAAGAATAAAAGAGAAACGAGCCCAAGCACCTCTGAGCTCGGGAACTCAGGGACTCGGGGCGACCTTTTAAGAAGACGACAAGGAAGGTTGTGTGTGTGTGTGTGTGTGTGTGTGTGTGTGTGTGTGTGTGTGTGTGTGTGTGTGTGTGTGTGTGTGTGTGTGTGTGTGTCCGTGCTTCTCTACAAGAAGAGATCCGGAGGTGGAACTTGATACCCGTGCCTTCTGTCCACATGAAAGACCCCTCCATCACCCCCCCCCCTTGTACTGTGCCCCTTCACCCCTACACCCTCTTTATTCTGTCTCTCTGACACACACACACACACACACACACACACACACACACACACACACACTTTTTTCCACTAATTCAGTGCCAGTAAAGGACCTGGTGAACCTTTTCACAACATGGGCTGTTAAGTTTCCACCGGGTTGTCAGCCAAAAAAAAAAAAAGTTCTACACATTGTTTCAGAACCCTGATTGTGTAATAAATTCGGCTGGAAAAATCAGACCCAGATAGCAGCAGTAGTGACGTGCAGGATGAACGTTTGTCGGGTTTGGGTGTACATTTTGAATGTGTGGGAAAAAAAATACATAAATATAAATAAAACTCATTTTAAAAATAGCTTTTCCGTCATTAATTAGAGCTGGTCGATCGGCTGAATTGGTCAGAATTGTCTAGTTTCCAATTTGATTGGCCAGTGATCAGACGATCAGTCTCAGATATAAACGATTCTGTACGGAGCGCAGACGCTTCAAAAACACATTTTATGGCGTTACATTGTCAAAAATTACACATGTTAAAAGCCTCCGATCTGCCTTTTTCTCCAAACTCTGTGAGCGAATTAGTCTCAAACCCACTCGCTACACACACTTACACCAGTCCCACAACACCGCAAGCGCAGATATATATAAAAAAAATCATGTGCGTTTAGAAGCTGCATGCGCCTGCATGCTCGCCTTCAAGTTGAGTTCTGAGACTTTGGAGGCGTTTGAGGCGGTAACACATCGCTGTTTCTTTATAATCCTACAGGGGGCGCACTCTGAACTATTCACACATTTTCATCCAGTGTGTTAGGAGTGTATTATTTGCTAAGTTTGTTTAGAAATAGTAATTATTATGGATGACAGAGATACGCGCCGCTCAGTTAAATGTTAAACTCTTCTATTTGAAGTTAGTTTGTAGTGTTTAAATGCTGCACTTGGTTTTTAACTGAGAAAACGAATGTTATAAGGAAAGTGGTATATTAAATTACTCGTTACACTTAATGGTTCAAAATTGTAACGACATTTAGGGGAAAAATGTAACATCGAATCAGGGATTGATAAAATAGTGATTCTCATCCCTAGTATTAATTATCTCGCACTTAGTCCGGACGAGCCCCCAAATTGTTTAGTTTAAAATTGGATGAACAAACTGCTTGTTCTTTCTGCTGTGCTTCAAAAAAACTCTCTCTCTCTCTCTCTCTCTCTCTCTCTCTCTCTCTCTCTCTCTCGCTCCCTCTCGCTCCCTCTCTCACACCAACACACAATGAAGTGTCGGAATGTTCTCTGGCTTATTCACAGACAATAAGAGGTATACAAGTCCTTATTAAGCCACTGAGTAAATACATGGGTTTATCACCCACACCTGGGCATTCTACATGGAGGGCGTGAGAGATGCGTCCAACACTCTGTCACAGAGGCATTCGCATTGTTCTATAGTTATCTGGCAAACCACGCGAAGGATTGCCATATAAGGAATGAGGAAGAACTCAAGGGGGGAAGCATGCTAAAGCTAATATAGTTAGAATATCAGAAAAAAAATCACTACGAGTCAGCTAAGCTAGCTAGTTTTTCATTAATTACAATTTTCGAATAATATTTTAGCTCTAGTTCACCTGAATAATTTCTGTCACTTGAGTTGTTGCTGTCATGGCGATATACCCCCCCCCCCCTCAACAAAAAGCAACAAAATTGGAGTTTTTGAGCTCGAACTCTGTTGTCATGGTAACAACCACATCTGAATGTTGATGAAAACTTTGCTATTTTATGAACCAAAGTATTCAGTCATGTCTTCTGCACTTAAAGTTATATTTATCTGGGTGTGTTTACTTCTTCTATGCTAGCTGCTAGTTAGCAAACAGCTAGCATGATACTTTTACATCAAACT
>JAAGKR010003510.1:70969-73680 GCA_011419295.1 Clarias macrocephalus
TTGGGGGGACTCTGGAATCTTTTCAGGATCATGGGAACCTTTATCCAGGAACTTTAGAACTCTTTCTGGAATCTACGAGCATTTTTATGAACCTTTTCAAAAATCTTTTTTCTGAAAGGAACCAATAAGAATTCTGAAAAGTTCTCTGACCCTTAAGACCTTGTCTTCCAGGAAGTGAGGAACTTGTTTTCAGGAGTACGGGAACAGTAATCCAGAACCTTTTAGGGGAACTTGGGACCAGAACAAGAACTCCAGATGCATCTTTAAGAAGTTTTTAGTACACCAGGAACCTTCTTGGAGAACACAGAGTCCCAGGGGTTTGGAAGGAACTTTTATTTCCTCCTCTGGTTCTGTAGTTCCTGGATGTTTGGTTCCTGCTTCAATAATTTTATATATAACCTTTTTTAACACGCACTCCGTGTCTGACACGTGTGTGTGTGTGTGTGTGTGTGTGTGTGTGTGTGTGTGTGTGTGTGTGTGTGGTTACACTTGCACTTGTGCAGCCGCTTTAAAAAGCCACATTATCCTCGGTAGCCAAAGCGCTGACGCCGCAGCGCCGCGACTCGGACGCTCCTCTGTCCATCACGTTCATGACAGCCGCGCTGACGTCCAGAATCCGACTGCTGTTCAGGTCCTTATACACACCATCTGTCAGCAACACACACACACACACACACACACACACACACACACACACACACACACACACACACACACACACACACGGAGTTGGGGTGTAACTGGAGAGGGGTTTGTGGTTGTGGTTAGTGCTCTAATAGCTGGTAAGTGCTCTGTGATGGTGAGGTTTGTCCTGTAAACACTTCAACCTCTCTGTCTCACCACTCATCTGTCAGTCTCTCTCTCTGTCTCTTTTTCTCAGTCTTTCACTTTCTGTCACACTGTCCCTCTGTATTTCTATCTGCCTTTTTCTGTCTCTCTCTCTACCACACTCATCATCTTTGTCTTTGTCTCTCTGTCACCCTGTCTCTGTCTGAGTAGATCTGTATTCCTCATCTACTCTCTCTCTCTCTCTCTCTCTGTCTCTCTTTGATGCTCTCATCATTTTTGTCATTGTCTCTCACTGTCCCTGTTCTGTCTCTTTCCCTCTCTTACGCAGTGTCTCTCTCTCTCTCTCTCTCTCTCTCTCTGTCCCTTTACTGTCTTTGACACTCCCTCACTTTCTTTCACTCTCTTTTCATTCTGTCTTTTGCCCCGTCTCTGCTTCTGCTTGTGTCTCTCTCCCACACAGTCTGTCTTTACTACTCTGTCCCCGTTGTCATCGCTGTTTTCATCAAGGGTGCACATAAACAAACTAAAGCAACCTATTGATTACAGAAAGTCATGAAGATGTTGATGAGGAGAGAGAGAGAGGATGAGAGAGAGACTGACATGTGACGAGTGAGAGACGAATAAAAAGAAATGGACAAAAACAGAGCGAGTCCAGTATATGGTGCACTAATGTGGGGGCTTTTAGTTTTTTTCTTTTTCTTCATTGCATTTTAAAGACTTGTTGAGGAACTTTATTAGGAACCCATGGAACCTTTTCCAGAACCCTGGGACGTTTCAAAGACACGTTCAGAGACATGTTCAGGGACACACTACATTGTGGTGTGTTAGAAGGTGCTGAGAGCTCCACCGCCATAAACCATCCACTAGTCCCTGTAAAGTCTTTTCGCCGTGTGTGTGTGTGTGTGTGTGTGTGTGTGTGTGTGTGTGTGTGTGTGTGTGTGTGTGTGTGTGTGTGTGTGGTTGTGTGTGTGTGTGAGATTTATAGCCACACTTTCAGGGACCGTTTCATAAACTCACTTTTTCAGGAACCCATAAATCTTTTCAGGATCTTTTTTAGAGTTTATTAACCCTTCTCCTGAACCCCAGAACCTTTTGAGGTTCTCTCTCAGTTTATTTTAAACGATCTCTCTGAGTGTTTCAGGAACGTGAGCGTCTCTCTGCTGCTATCGTCCTCATCCTCGGTGTTTCTGGAGCGGGGGACAGAATACAGAGCGCTCGACCCTCGTCCTGACACGTTGATGGAGCACGACTCAGAGTCACCGGCCTCCCTCATTTATTTCAGTCTTCTGCTTCTAAACCACACGCGTGTGTGTGTGTGTGTGTGTGTGTGTGTGTGTGTGTGTGCGTGTGTGCGTGTGTGCGTGTGTGCGTGTGTGCGCGTGTGCGTGTGTGCGCGTGTGCGCGTGTGCGCGTGTGTGTCTGGCAACAGGGTGTGGACCAATTTCAGTATGGGGTTTAAAATCTTAGTTGAGGTTCTGTAATTGTGTGTGTGTGTGTGTGTGTGTGTGTGTGTGTGTGTGTGTGTGTGTGTGTGTGAGCTTTAGCCTCTAATGACTGTAATTCACTAAACCCCCGGCAGTGAAAGTGAGAGTTTAGAGTCTCTGCACTGAGCCGCACGTTTACGAGCGAACTGATGAGTTCTGCAGAAGTCGTCCCGATAAATACTACTACTGCTGCGCACTCCCGCCCCCTCCCCCCGCCCCCTACACACACTCCACACACTCCCCCCCCCGCACCCTACACACACTCCACACACTCCCCCCTCCGCACCCTACACACACTCCACACACTCCCCCCCCCTGCACTCTACACACACTCCACACACTCCCCCTGCACCCTACACACACTCCACACACTCCCCCTGCACCCTACACACACTACACACACCCCACACACACCCCCCCCGCACCCTACACACACTC
>JAAGKR010003511.1:835-73663 GCA_011419295.1 Clarias macrocephalus
ATCCTAAACATCTTCTCCTGTGTGCCTCATTACTGCTTAGTATGAAAATGAATGTTTTTTCTCCTCACATCCAAGAAGTTGGCTGTATTTTAACACCTTAAACTTAAAACAAGTGATGGTTCATTTAATCATCCTCAGTAGTCTTTATCCGCCGTGGATCACAGTGGATCCAGAGCTTCTGGGCAGGAATACACTCTCGGGTGCCAGGCTCCCACAACAAGGGCAGCAAAAGATGTTGTGCCACTCCAGATTTCCACTTTGGTGTCAAAGGCAGGAAAGTGGCACTTTGGAACTGCCTGGCAACATACAGTGTGTACCAAACACACCAGAGTTCTCCTCCTTCCTAGAACTGATGCATACCATCCCTGCGAGTCCGCTGGTGCACTCCAGTGTTAGTGTGGAAAATAGAGTGCAAATGAAAAAATAAGTTAAAAAAGGGCAAAAAGTGTTTATACTTTCTGAGCAGAGATCAACTGTATATTCATTTACATTCGTGTGAAATACCTGTGGTCAAGTAACAAAATAATATTTCAGTTGGCCTTTGGGAGAAATAATTAGAATTCCAAAGAACAAGAACATATTGGTTGATTTTTGTTAATGAAGATTGCGAACCCTGTCTTTCATCCAAACTGGAGCATATCCCAGGAGGCTTAGGGCACTGGAGCATATCCCATACCCTCGACAGGGTGCCAATCCATCACATGGCATAATATAATACAATATAATAAAATATTCACAACAAAACACAGTCATGATGCACAGAATTACCAACACTATTGCCATCAAGAAGGATCCTGAATTTCTCCAACCTGACATGCCCTGCCACTTGCCTGGTATCACATGACCAGTGCTTCCATGTTCCTATTATCTTTTATGATGTAATAACACACTGTTACGTATTCAATGTGTTGAAAAACTCCCTTCCAGGGTCTATGCCCAGAATACAAATTTGCTGTGACCCTGATCAGGATAAAGTGTATTACCACTAATTGCATTTTCAGCATTCTTTGTTGCTTCAAAAAATGCATTAGAGCCTCAGCAGGGACAGTTTTTACTCTTTGATCAGTCAGCACACTCAGATTCAGTCTGCCAAGTCCATTTTTTTTTTTGCAATTACTCGCAAGATTCATGCTTAGCAGGTGTTTGTTTTTCAGGAAAAGAAATGGCATAGAGCTTGAAGGTTTATTTTAAAGCTTAAGGTACAAATGCAGGTGATATAGTGGCTCAGTGGTTGGCATTGCTGCATTGCACCGCCAGGTTATGGGTTTGATTCCTGCATGGAGTTTACATGTTCTACCTTTGCCTGGTGGGTTTCCTCCAGGTGCTATAGTAAGATAAGGCTAGTTGGCGTTCCCAAAACTGCCCATAGTGTGTGAATACACGTGTGAATGTTGACTGATGGTGTCAAAAAATGGAAATAAATACAATGGTAATCACCACTGGCCTCCATGGTCCCTAGTTGGACTATACAGCGGTTCCTAGGTGGATGGATGGAAGTTGGGAGGTGAAACCTATATAGGCTGTATTAGACCTGGAAATATAGGAGCAAGTTAGAAAAAAAAAAAAACAGTCCCTGCGTATTGGACTAATTGGTGTTCCCAAACTGCCCGTAGTGTGTGAATGAGCCTGTAAGTGTGTGTATGTGCTCTGCAATGGATGGGCACCTCACGAAACAAGGAGCCTTTCTAAGATTGTCTCTACTTGTCCATTTTTGAGAAATTCTCCCATAGGTTCACTGAGTCTAAAATAGACAGTAAAATGAGATCACTTAACCATGACATCCACTCCTTTTTCTCGGTTTGGTTGCCAAACCAGTGGCGAGGCTGGCCGTTCTTTCTGCCTCACGCTCAGCACTGCTCTTTACACGATCAGCAGATAAAGGAACTGTTATTACTTCTTCCAACCAGACTGGATTTATGGTAATTTGGAGTTGTTATCCCGGAGTGCATTTGATGAGTGTAACATGTGGAGGAGTGACCGCAGTGTTGCAGGATCTCGTGGTAGCTCGGTTAAGTCAATACTTTCGTTTTTTCCTTTTCTTTTCATCTCCTGCTTCTTGGGTTGCATTCTTGCAGCGCTGTGCGTAAGCAAAGCCAGGCTATTTTTGGGATGAATGAAGCTCTTGGCTCTAATAGACATGGGAAAATGTTTTAGCTGTGAAGAAACAGGGCGGCCCGTTGCTGTGGTCAGGCTTGTTTATCAAAAAAGATTTTTATTTTTTCATTTTTACAGAAACATAGATTGCAACAGTTTAGAGTTAGGTGTTCCATATAGCAAACATGTGGCTACTGAAATTGTTCAACCTCACATGCCCTGCCCTTTGCCTGGTGTCACATGACCTGTATTTGCATATTGGAACACGATAGGCTTTTACCTTGAATGATGTAATAACATTAAACTTTCACCTGTTTGGTGTGTTCAAAGGTCCTATCCAGGGTGTACTCCTGCAGTACCTCACGTGCTGTGACCCTGACCAGGATAAATGCATTAACTCTAATTACATTTTCAGCATTTTCTGTTTCTTCAAAGAATGCACCAGAGCCTCAGCAGGGACAATTTTCACTCTTTGCTTAGTCTGCACACTCAGATTCAGTCTGCCAAGTTTTTTTTTTTTTTCATGTTTGGAGGTGTTTGTTTTCATGAAAAGAATTGGCAGAGAACTTTATGAAGGTTTCTTTAAAACGTTTAGAAATGAATGCTGCTACTGTACAGTGTATCTACGATTGCATGGCATAGTCCATGGTCAGTGATAAACAGCTGCACTGGCTCGTGTTCAAGTTCTTCAAAAGCCAACCCGAGGCGAATGTTTAACAGGAAGATATTTTCCTACTGACTCCACCTGTGCTCTGGGGTTTGCAAGGCCTGCTGTACCCAATACACAGAACCTTATTCTCACTAGACTCTTTTTACTCCGTCCTAATGCTCAGACGCACAGAATCACAACCAAACCCAACACTTCCTGACTGCCATGTGAATACATGAGCATGCAGACATGCAAGTGTACAGTATGTGCAGTCACACATCCAAACGTGCACGCTGACAGACTGTAACAAGTGCACAGTTTTGAAGAAAACGTCTGTTTCTTAATGCATAGCCATCGACCTGTGTTACCTTGGCAACCCAGGTTGCATATTCTCCACACACTAAGATAGCAAGACGTTCGTTCTGAATAAGGCTGATATTTTCTCTCTTGCTTCTTTTTCTTCTCTTTATGTTTCTTTTTCTCTCCCTCTCTCTTTTACAAACACATACACATTTGTGCAGTTGATAGCTTTTTATTTTTTTAATCAAAGGACATCTTCTGCATGAATTCAAACATTTCTGCAAGTCAGTGGGACTTCGAACTATTGATCTGCATTTTTAGTGACTTAATCCTTGCAGGAGACATCACCTGAGGAACTGAATCTTCTCTATGTGGACATGGCCGTGGCATTTTAACCTGCGTCTTTGTAACTAACAAATAAACAAATGAAACTAGCATTGTGAGTAAGAGTGAACATGAATGCTGTCGCATTTATTTAAAAGCCTAGATACAACCTTGTTTATTACTGAGATATTAATTATTTTACTGTACTGAATTTTCTTTCCATGCTTCTACTTTTACATTTAACATGGAATTCGTCAGCATCCACGAGTGAGCATCGTGCTTATATAAAAGGTGGATAATAAAGGAGTGCCTCAAGGATGTATATTATGGCCTTTGCTGTTAAATTACTATACACACTAAATTTTAGTTAAGCATTGGGCAAGACTATCAAAAATGACAAAAAAGTTATCCACTAAATTTAATTCAACCAGTTTGTATGTTTTACTGTTGTCAATCTGGTGTCACGGTGGCTCAGTGGTTAGCACTGTTGCTTTGTACCCTCAAGGTCTGGGTTTGATTCCTGACACAGTGTTTGTGTGGTAGAGTTTTTTTTTTTTTTTTTGGTTTTGTTTTGTTTGTTTTTAGTTTTTGTTTGTTTGTGTAGAATTTGCTTGGGGGTGTGTGTAGTGACTGGGGATGGGTTCACCTGACTCTGAAGATGGTCTTGGACTTGGCTGATGCAGACAGTTGTTCTCTGATGACTTGTGACTGCAGTCGATCAATAGTTTGGGACTGAAATTCCTACAAATAGGAATATTAACTTAAACACCGCTCCTGTTATGCTGAACATCGAGACTCCTGACACACAGTATGACTGCAGATCAACCTCAGCTATCTGATATCACCTAAATGAGGATGAGTTCCCTGTTGAGTTCGATTCCTCTCAAAGATTCTTCTTGCTCCCATCTCAGGGGTTTTTCCTTCCCACCTTTGCCCTTGGCTTGTTCATCACGGACAAAATGATCATTTTGATTCATACATGTTTTCTCACACATTTCATATATATTTCCCTAATTTTCCTTTGATCCTGTAAATGACCATTGTTAAACATGCAATACAAATAACATTTAATTGAATGTTACTTGCATACATATTAACATTTATCTCAATCTCTCTCAATCCCTCTTTCTCTCTCTCAGCCTTGTAGCAACCGCACACCAAACCCAAGGGCAGTTTTCCACATTAGCCAGCAATACTGAACAATGTACAGTTTTAAGGCACTGCTGCTGGGGCACTGTAACCAGAAAGTATGACATCAGAGTAAGACGTTCTTATAGGAATCTTGGAAAGGCATACTTGTGGCAAGCAGATTAACCTGAAGTGTCTTTTTTATTGGGCCATTCTTTATTCTTAATTGGACTGCTAAGAGTTAGGAGAAAATTAAAGTAGAAATAAATAACTAAACAGGTGACAAGGTAAAAGATTTTTTCTTACTTCCCTAAATTTTATTCAGGTTGTTTTTTTTCTCCTTTTAATTAAGAAAGCAGTTTGCATGGTATCATTGTGGTACTTAGGTTTTTGGTGGCCCTGTGGCCTTGCATCTCCATGGAGGGGTTTGTATTCCCGCCTCGGGATCTGTGTGCATGGAGTGTGCATGTTCTCGCAATGGTTGGTGGGTTTTCACTGGGTTTCGCCCACAGTCCAAAGACATGTAGATTAGGCTAATTGGCATTTCCAAGTTGCCTGTAGTGTGTGTACAGTATGAGAATCAGACATCGAGTTGAGCTTGTGTAACTGCCACAGAAATGATGGATATATCTCCAGGGTGGAGAGTGAGAGTTGCCTGATGTGCCAGATGGCACGTGGATGGACCAAATTACCTAACTTTATGTATTTCTTCTCCAGAAAGCTTCAAAGTTTCTGGAAGGTATGAGTACAGGATGACACTATGACACTTTATCTTTAACTTTTTATACAATTTGGACTTTTAAACACCTTCCTTTCACATATGCAACTCTTGACAAGAGAAAGATATAATAATAATAATAATAATAATAATAATAATAACTAGAAAGGTACATTTCCTGAAGAAAATGTGAGTGGTGCTTGCTGTGGCAAAACTTTGGAGTCATGCTAACAACATGCTTAGCACTCCAGCATCATATTAGTAACGTTCTAATGATATTGCTAGCAACATGCTAATTCAGTTATCATAATGCTAGCAACATGGCAATCAGCTAAACATCATGCTAGCAACACGCTAATAAGCTAAACGTCATGCTAGCACCATGCTATGCACACTAGCATCATCTTAGCGACCTTCTAATGATGTAGCTAGCAACATGCAAATATAGTTAGCATAATGCTAGCAACATGCTAATAAGCTAAACATCATGGTAGCAACATGCTAAGCACTCTAGCGTCATGTTTGCGACGTTCTAATAATGTTGCTTGCAAAATGCTAATATAGTTAGCATAATGCTAGCAACATGCTAATCAGCTAGATGTCATGCTATCAACATGCTAATCACCATAGCATCATGGTAGCAACTTGCTAATCATGTTATTAGTGAAATGCTAATATAGTTAGCATGCTGCTGGCAACATGCTAATATAATTAGCATAATGCTAGCGAAATGCTAATATTGTTAGCATAATGCTAGCAACATGTTAATCGTGTTAGCAACATGCTAACAGCATGATAATGATGTTGCTAGGGGGCGTGGCTTATGAGCATTATGATAAATGCGAAAGACTGATTGGTTGCCTGAGTAAAATGAGCCCTCCCCCATGTCTATATGACAGTGGGATCCACAGTTAAATTCAGGTTCAAAGTTCCTATGGAAGTTACCATTGCATGTTAATTGCCCCCTGCTGGGGCAGTTTACCACTCGCCCATTAGAAAAGTCATGTCAAGCCCCCATGCCCCGAATAAGCCGAACAATTTGCCACCTGTTTCATGGGTCTACGACGAACGGAAAGTGACGAGTCATGCACCAAATTCCCCATTATAAGTCAAATTTGGGCACCTGTTTTGCCCCGGGGGTAAAACTAATACCTTTGTGCGGGGTATGTTCCAACACAGATTGCAAGCCTCGTCAATTGTGGTAAATTTTACATTTCTACCAAATTCCCACTCTGCGCTTCAATCCGTCAAATTGGTCTCAATGTTAAGTCTATGGGATTTTTTGGGGAGATGCCCTGTGGGGGCAAATTACTGCCTGCCCCCTTAAAAAAGTCTTAGCCCCCAATCCAGAATAAGGCGCACGATTTGACACCGCTTTTATGGGTGTATGACAAACGATCCAGTTAAGTCCCCATTATATTTCACTGGGGCAAATTTGGGAGCCTCTTGCTCCCACCGGGGGTAAAACCTATACCCTCTTGCAGGGTCTGACTGACACAGATTGCCAGCCTCTTCAAATGTGGTAAACTTAAGATTTCTATCAAATTCTCACTCTGCACTAGAATCCGTCAAAGTTGGTATCAATGTTAAGTCTATGGGATTTTTTGGGCCGGTTAATTGCCCCCTGCTGGGGGGGATTTGACACCTCATTCATGGATCTACGACAAACGGTGCGGGACTAGTTACGCGCCAAACTTTTGTACGGAAGAAGGGGGAAAAAAGGGAATAATAAGCCTGTGAGATTATAATAGTAGTGCTTCGCTTCGCAAGCACCACTAATAATAGTCATAATAAAAAGAAAGTTCAAATAATCTGGCACTTCAACAAAGTTTAACTCTTTACCCCTTCAGCAACATAGATGAATTGATTGCTATTTATAGCCTCTGACGACTAGCAATGGGCGGAGCATTCTTACACTGGTCATCTTTGTTTGCATAAAAGTCACCAATCAAATCTTTCCCCTCCTTCCACATTCTTTACACTAGTGTTGTGTACACATGTGTTTTCTCGGGTCCAGGCTTACTCAAGCCTTCCTTCTGCATGTCTGAACATGTTGGGACAAGTCTCAGGGTTCCTACATGAATATACTGCTGCAGTACGTGAGACACCTCTGGCAGTGTAGTGTGAGCAACAGGTGCTGAGACAGAACCATGTGAGGACAAGCTATTTTCTACTGGACAGCACCACATCTGGGGCCACAGAGTGAGTCCATGCATGGTGCTTCGTGTGTGTGTGTGTGTGTGTGCGTGTGTGTGTGTGCGCGCGTGAAGTTATATTTATATATTTAAACAGGATCTAATATTGTACTGCAGTGATGTGCTTCTTGTTTACTCTTTGACAGTTATGTATTCGCCTGTGACTAGAGCCCTGAATAGAGACTCTCATAAATGATTAATATTTGTAATAACTCTAAATACAGAGGAGACCATATGTGCACCATGCTTAACTCACATGGCTTAATTTGACTTTTAAGCTCTGTGATAACAACCATGCAAGGTCAGTGATGCATATTATTGTATAGAGTGCTGTGGGTATTATCACTCACTCACCCACTCACACACTCACCCATCGTCTATAACCGCTTTATTCTGTATATGAAGTCGCGGGGGGACTGGAGCCTATCCCAGGTGACACAAGGCCTGGATGGGAGCCAATCCATCGCATGGCACACACATACACCACACACTCACATGCTCATTCACACACGATGGGCAATTTACGGGCAAAATAAATGCACATAAACTCCGAGGCGGGAATCGAACCCAGACCCTGGAGGTACAAGGCGACAGTGCCGTCATGTGGTTATTATAATGCTACTTTATTAGTCAATCAGCACAATGTTACATTTCTATTTCTCTAATGTACTGACAGGAAAATGCACTAGACATGAGCCTCAAGTTTAATGAAACACTGTTTTGAGAACACAGGGTCTCACACACACACACACAGAGAGAGAGAGCGAGAGAGAGAGAGAGAGAGAGAGAGAGAGAGAGAGAGAGAATTCACCTCTTCCCCCAAGTGACTGCTTGGGTACAATATCCTCTCCAAACAGAGTAACGTAGCAACGCTGCCAAAACCCTTCTTCTATTAAGAGGAGTGGAGCTATCAAAGGTTGTCACTCAGCATGGCTTTGTAGGCTTTAGGCACTGAGCCCTTGAAGCTGAAAGCACAGATTGTAACACACTTACTTTGTCTGGGTTCCGTTTTTCACACACTGACCTTAGTGGCTCCTTTGGTGCACTTATGGATAGAGTCTAGTGCGTCACTGTAAAAAAAAATACTATACATTTTACAGTAATTTGCCAAAAAAAAAAAAAAAAGCGAACAATTCCAGTAAAAAATGGTAAACATCTTTACAGTGAAGTACTGCAATATTTTCCATGTTAAAACAACAACAACAACAACAACAACAACAACAAAAAGACTACTACATTTGCTCATTCAAATACCAACTTTAACCAAATGTAGGAGATTGCTGGCACTGCTGGGATTTGAACACACAACCTTCAACCACTGCTTTTAGCCATCTCAGACAGTTTACTGTACACTAATTAAACCTCATTTATCAATTGTAGCTTGCAGTAAAGGATTGCACTATGCACAACCCAATGCACAAATGATGCTCTGTTTGCAGTGTCTCTGTGGTTTATAAGCCTTTGAGTTAAACAGCAGGAGGTTGCAAATGCAAATCCTAGCAGTGCCAACCTGCTTTGGTCGGGTCCCTCAGCAAAACCCTTAACTCGTGTCTCAGTTGTATCCTGCATGAACTGTAGAACCCTTTTCACAAAGCATCATTTGTTGAATACACACTTTCCTAATATTGTGTCATGAACAGGAATCGCAGCTATAGTACTGTATGTTCTTATGCAGACTAGTGCAGTTATTATGTACAGTACTATATGATTCAGCGTATAAATATCTGCTCGTGATTACTGTACTCATGCACACCTCATGTGACTCAAACAGGGTTTGAGTCGCATGTCAGGTGTTATTGTATAAGCCACACTTACTGTACTTCTTACTCTACTTTGTTCTACCTAATGATTATTTACCAAGTATCATTTGATTGCTACTTGTGTATCTACTTCCTTTTATCCTCTCACCATGCTTTGTTTGCACGCTGTACCAAGGTCATTTCCCTTGCGTGATCAATAAATTCCCTGCTTGTCTTCCTTCCCACCTTCACATGTTTTAACATGAGGTCTCTCATGCTTCAAATCAATGTCTGGTCTCTGTCTGGACACGTTCTGCTCAGAAAGGGTGGTTGAATATAAGCAGGTTAATGAACGAATTCTTGATTATCATTAAACAGGCAGTAGTATTGCACGTTCAGAACAAAATGATGTCGCTGTTCGGACCTGGTATTGACACAGGATGAAAAACAATATCGTAATATACGTAGCAGTAGACTGATTAAACTTATGTTGACCAGCAATATATTTCGGAAAGATTGATAAGTACATCGCCGAACTAATAAGGACACAGTAAATAAGTTATGTAATGATTAATAATGTATTACACAGCTGAAGAGAATATACTGCACAGTAAATATAATACAGAATGATTAGTATATAAATATATTGCACAACTAATGAGAATATATTGCATTGTAAATAAACCACGGGATGGTTAGTAAATATATTGCACCAGTAATGAGAATATAGACATCACTTCATGTTCTTTTCATATTTTCATGTTTGCACACATGGATTTTTCCATTAGCCATAACTTTAATGTTAAGATTCAAGATTTTTATTGTCACATATACCAAGGTACAATGAAATTCTTATTCTGTCTCAGCCTCTCGAGAACACGGAGGTAGAAGGGCAGTGAACACTAACATTACAGTAAGAGATAAATATAAATAAGAAACAAAAAAAATAAGACAAAAAAAGTAGAACATCATTTAAAATTGAATGTAAATTAAGCCCAATATTGTGTGGGTTCCCCTTTTGACAACAAAAAACAGCTCTTGAGACCCTGAAAGTGCTGCAGTTTGTAAGGTGGGTTCTCCATGGATCAGACTTGTTTGTCCACCACGTCCCATGGATGCTCGATCTGACTGAGATTTGAAGAATTTGGAGACCGGATCACAACCTGAACCCTTTGCTTGTTAAGCCCCTTACACAGCAAGCGGTGATGCACTGAGGGTTCTGATACCTTTCTGTCCTTGCAAGCATGAACCTTTTTCAGCAAATTGTGCTACGTTGGATTTCCTGTGGGATCGGACAGGATGGGCGATAAACTAATAATAAACTAGCCTCAGGTGCCCATAATCTTGTCACCAGGTCAGTTCACAGGCACGTAATTAATAATCATCATTAATATTATGGCTGTTCCGTGTATGTGTAACGTTGTACAGTTTTCAGCACAACTCTTGTATGAAGTCTATGTTAAATTCAAAGCTGTATAAGAATCTTACGTTAAGCGTTCATAACTGCCGTCCTGGGACTTTTCCCGTCCAGATACGATTGATCAGCTTAATAAGTGTTGAGGGTAGAGAGAACGTTTAGTTTTGCAGACAAGGGATTGCAATAACTATAAACCCTCTCATCTAGAATTACTGTAATAATTCCTGGCCTAGAAAGTTTATCCAATACAAAATAATTTAAAATAATTTAAAATAATAATGGTATAATGTTACTACTTTAAGGTAGAGCGGTGGCATAGCGGTTAGCACTGTAGCTTTGCTCCACCAGGGTGTGGGTTCGATTCCTGCCTGGAGTTCTCCCCGTGTTTGGTGCGTTTCCTCCTGGTACCCCGGTTTCCTCCCACAGTCCAAAGACATGCAGATTATGCTAACTGCTCTTCCCAAATTGCCCGTAGAGTATAAATGAGTGTGTGAATCTGTGTGTGTGTGTGTGTGTGTGTGTGTGTGTGACCTGTGTACCTCGTGCCCTAAGTCTCTAGTGATAGGCTCCAGACCCCTGTGACTCTGTATACAGGATAAAGCGGTACAGATGATTAGTGTGTAAATGTTACTCCTTTACTATTCAAAGAAAATCCTTATAATTAACAATTGATCTTAAGTGGTTTTCAAGGTTAATGTTAATGAATTAAACCCTGAGTTGACTTTTATACTTTAAACTTCCATGTTCCTGCCTGTTGATAGCGGTGCCAGTGGGACTTGGTTCTCGTATCAACTCCACATGAAGAATCAGCAGCATTTTGTACGTTAGTCTGTCCCACGTACTGTATGTTTGAAAAATGTTTTTTGTCTTAAACAGCATTGTAACTGGAATAATGACAAAGCAGCATAAACCACCAAATAATCACTCGATTTTTAATACCACTTTTGGTGTCGTGCTTTAAAAGTGTTATATGTTAAAGCAACACAATTGTTCTGTACATGTTGTTCACTATTATTAGTATAATGTTTGTTTATTAGTTATAAATCATCATATATTGTATATATGTTTAATCTTTATGTAAAAGAAAAAAGAATCATTAGCTTGACCGTCGGTTCCGTTTCAGTTCAGTGTGTGTGTGTGTGTGTGTGTGTGTGTGTGGTGATAAAAATATGGTGGAAGGGTCTAGTGTGGTAACACGGTACTGTGGCTCCCTAACAGCAGGTGCATAAGAGGTTAAAGCAGGACAGTCCACAGAGCACAGCAGCATGCAAATGGAATTTGTTTCGGCGCTGATTTATGTAGTAACATCTAACCTGACTGTACTCTGGGAGACAGGGAATACATCGTGCACTGAGGAGGAAAACGTAATTAGGTCACAAACACAAAGGGAAGAAGAAGAAAAAAAGCCTGTAGTAGCTCGGTATGTTGAGTGCGCATACGTGTGTAATCCTTTACAGAGAGCATGTATTTGTGCTCATCCTTCTGTGAGTACTAGGTTTCTGCCTCCGCCTTCCCTGCGTAATTCTCCCTCTCCCCTCCTGGCTTTCCTCCCTCCCTCTCTGTGAGTGTAGCTTGGGCGTTGTGCCAAGTGGAGTGTGTTTTTTGAATGAATACCTGATGAGGCTGCTGAGGCTGACTGGGGGAGGAGGAGGAGCTGCATTCAGCAGAGCACTGAGCATGTGTGTGCGTATGTGTGTGTAGAGCGCGCTCGCGAAAGAGAGAGAGATTGGGAGTGAGGCAGTGTGTATGCCTTGCATAACATACTCCGTACCTCTTGTACGCAAGGGCTTCATGTGAGACAGCCCAGACGAGGGGACTTCCTTTCTACTCACTCCTCCAGGGACACTGCAGAAGGGAGAGCAGAAGAGACCAGTGGGGGGGACAGGAGGACAGGACAGGAGAGCAGGGGACATGGAGCTGAAGATATGACGAGAGGATTGTGGATCTGACTTTGTGTCTGTGTTAAACCTGGACAAAGGATGGCTGGTGAGGAATAGGGTGCCTTGCACGCACATACTACGCCGTGCAAGAAGGCGGGAGAGAAAGAGCGAGAGAGAGAGAGAGAGAGAGAGAGAGAGGGCTGTTGTCTCCACTATCCAGAGGTAAGTCTCCTGACAAAGGAGTCTTCATCTATAATATTTTCTTGTTTAACTCGAGCGTGCATGGCATAGTCAATAAGAACCGATTAGATACAATATGTTTGCGTACGTTCTGCTGAAACGGTGCATTTTGTGATGTGATACTTTTTCCAGAGAGAGAAAGAGGGAGAGAGAGAGAGGGAGAGAGAGAATATGTCCAGAATAGCAGCCTGTAGTCATTGTAAAGCAGCAACAGCACTGTTTGGATTCATGTCTAGCTTAGGACTCCCCAGCCCGCCTCTTAAAGGGGCAGGTACCTTTACCAAAGGGTGGCAACGTGCAGAGAATAGTTGTTTTAAGGCATTGTCTGGCAAAAAGCAACAAACACTTCCAGTGCCCATGCCCATTACGAACAATTGTCGTTTTCCTTTGGTTCGAAGGCGGTCGGGGTCATACCAAATGCCGTGTAGCATCTTATCTCACTTTGTCTGCTCATTTGGGGATGACATCATGTTTGGTTAAGGTCCCTGTGATTGTAACATTGTTAAAATGTCTTGACATTCAATGGAAATGAAATAACTCGTGAATGCAAAAATCAGGTCAATGTTACTACCACCACACAGATATTTCATCTAGACGCAGGACAAATCATTTGCATGTGAATTTGCATAGTTAAAACTGTGCTTTGGCCTTTGGCTCGTGTGATGTGTTTGTATGTGTGTGTATGTGTGTGTGTGTGTGTGTGTGTGTGTGTGTGTGTGTGTGCGCGTGTACCTACTGAGGATAGGGAGGTGTGAACGAGTTACGCTGGGGGCCCGGGCAAGCTATCTGCAACAGGGCAGCCGTGTGTGATGTCTGATGTAGTCAGAGCTGGAGTGATACTGCAGTACTAATCTCTCTGATACGGACAGCAGCTGATCTGTGTGTGTTTATACGTGTGTCAAAGTGTGTCATGTGTGTGAGAAAGAAAGAAAGAGAGAGAGAAACAAGTGAGAAATATGTAGCTTAAGTCAATGCAGTTAGCATCTGGAAAAGAAACAACACTAGGATGGAAATGCAAAAGTAATCTGGAAACATGTCGGGGATATAATTAGTGATGGAAGTGATTAAAGTTCTCTTAACTTTATGAGAAGACAAGACATTAAACGTTTTAAAAGAGACAGTTCGATCAAAAGCCGCCGTAATTGACTGTATGGTGCATTCTGTAGGCTAACATTCACACGTAGTACAAGCATAAAGTGCTCTGACTCTGTGTGTAAAGAAAGACTTGAGCAGTTTTTGGCCTTTGCTATGTTTATATCTGTTTAATGTACAGTGAGACGCACTAGTGTCTAGTTTTACTTTTCGTTGTTATGGGAGGCTGAAGGAGAAGTACTCTGTCAGGTTCAATGTGAGCATTTATGATTTTCTGATTCTCTGTGTCTCTGATCAAGGCACAGACTGCAGTGAGGTACGGCAGTGAGGCAGAGCATTCCAGATGATTCCACATGAAGACCTCAGTAACAGCAAGAGGATGCAGTGACTGAATCTGATTTATATCCGAACACAAGATATAAAAAGAAACATTTTAAAACAATGGACTTCGTGAGCAACTGAACAAGTCCAAACCCATCTAGTGTAGAAGCACATTAGAGTCAAAGAGTGAAATATCATGAAGTCCAACCAGGAGCGTAGTAATGAGTGCCTGCCTCCAAAGAAGAGAGAGATCCTGGCGCTTGAGGAGCGACAGGTGCTGGTAGCATCAACTGTGAACGAGAGCCATAGTGGTGAGAACTTGGCATGGCTTGCTAGTGTAGCCAGTATGGCCAGTATGGCTACTGTTCCCAATCTAGTTCCATCACAGAGTCACATTTCTGAAACTAGCAGCCCGACGCCATCAACCAAAGCCCTGACCATAGTCACAGAGTACCCGCTTTCCACCTCTGCCTCCAACAGCTCTTTGTCATCTTATACAAACTCCATACCTGCTGGAGGTCTCTCTGGAGCGACCACAATAACAGCCAATCCGGCCGTCCTCTCCTCCAACCTTCCTCAAGTAGCAGGACCCATCCAGCCCACTCAGCTACCACCTAACTTACAAATCATTGGACCTTACACCAGTTATATCTCCTCTCAGATAGTGTCAGCTGCAGCAAGTACAACTCAGCCACGCAGACCCACCCAGGAGGTTTACGCTGCCACAGCTGTCATCCCACAAGCCTCTAACGGAAACCCACAGAAGCAGCATGTAATCTCATCCTTGCCGAATGTAGCTCACCCCACCAGCCAGTGCATTCAGGTAGAGGGCACTCCAGTCGGCTTGCCAGTAATTTCCCCAACTTCCCAAGTACCCCTTCAACTTCACACTCATTCCACTGTTCTTGCCCCCCATGGCTTGACTCTTGCTCCCCCTCAGGTGCTTGTGCATTATGCTGATGGTCTTATCACAAAACAACCTGATTCCCATATCAAAGATCTGCAGAATGGTCCTCTTGGAGAAGTCACAGTGGTCAAACACACCACCAGCATTATGAAGGGAATGGCTAACAAACCAGAAAGTGACGATGGCCAAAGGCAAATCCAAAACTTGAGTCTCCCAGCCCAAACTCAGGTCTTACTTCCTGCTGACTATGCTCCTCATGACAGTGCAGGACTTCAGACATCGGTCATGCTGGTGTCAAGCAACCACCTGATGGCCAATAACAGCACTGAGCTTCACAGCACCCAGGACAAAGAACACACATCTCTGGCTCGGGTTGAGAGAACAAGACTCTCTGTGGGGAAACCAGTCTCGAGAGTTTCCTCCCTTTCTCTCTCGTCATCAGACAGCATGGGAGCATCTCTTGCTCCAACTCTCTCCCCTCACACTCTCCTTCATGCATCTCCATCCGCCCCGACCCAGGAGCTTTCTACAAACCTTTTCTCAAGCACACAGCTGCCTATTATTGGATACATTACTAGTACATCTGGGACACCCCAACAGGCTGTGGCCAGTTACCATAGCAACCTCCCACAGCATCTAGTAATCTCAGGCAGTCCCTCCCTCCTTATTCCTGTGAGTACTGGCAACATTAACACGTCATCTACTGAGTCAGAGGTTTCTCGTTGCTCCATCCCTGCCATTTCTGCTACCAGTGTACAGACAGTAGCTACAGGTCTGCCTCAGGCCTACATAACTGCAGCCACACCTACTGTTACAACCTCCATCCTCCCTAATGGCAAAGAGATCACAGGCCCAGAGGAACATCATGCTGCACCGTGTGTACAGAGCTCCACACAGGTGCAGCTTCCCCTGCTGTCAGCAGGGGTTGTAGCAGCACCAGCCCCTGTGCTCGCTTCAACACCTACAAGCCCACAGAATGCACCTCTCTCTCCATCGTCAGCCTTGCCTCCATACTTCATGAAGGGCTCCATCATACAGCTGGCAGATGGAGAGCTCAAGCGGGTGGAGGACCTGAGGACGGAGGACTTTCTACAGAGTGCAGAAGTGAGCAGAGAACTAAAAATTGACTCAAGCACAGTTGAACGAATAGATTCCAGCAAAACTCCTGATGCAGTCATTATACAGTTTTCAGTCGGGGAACACAAAGCACAGGTGAGTCATGTTGTGATGTACGGTATGATATTTTTTAAGTTTCTCCAAGGGTGAGTCAAAAATGATCTGGACTCTGGCTGTAGAATTTATTTATTTATTATTAACTTTTAGAGAAGACAAATACATATATTTTTTTGACAGCGTCTCCTTGCTTTTCAATGCACTTTCAACCCCCAGAGCTGATTTCCCGAGGAAGGGGCGGCATCTTACATAAATCATGGCTCTAAGCCAATCACGGGTGTCTGTGAGCTTATGCAAGCGGAAGGAATGGATAGTGCTGTCCTCTGAGTGTGTTACTGTACGTTGCTCTCAATGGCGCTTGAGAGAACAGTTCGAAAATATGCGCTTGGCCAGTGTCACGTGGCTCAGAGGAAACACTGGTATGTGCAGCCTTGATGAGGGTGTGCCCTAATGATGGGTGGGAATTGGATACGAATAGATTAGGGAGAAAAAAAATGTTTAGGCTGAGCTGAGAGCCACGAATGTACTGCTGTCTTCACTTCTTCATCGGTAGTGATTCTTTGTCCTTGGATAGCTGCTTTCAGGGGACCTAACAGGTAAAACTCTGATGGAGAAAGAGCAGGACTATGGGGAGGATGCTTTAACGCCTCAAAAAACAAAGTTTTTGCAGAGTGTCAACAGTATGGGCAGAAGTGTGCGGACGTACATTGTCATGAAAGATCACAGCCCCCGTGGATAGCGTTCCTCTGCGTCTAGGCTTCTTTCTAGTCTTCAATAAGAAATAATATTTTTTTCTGATAATATTCCATTACTGGCCCTTGAAAATTCTTGAAAACTGTCTGCGGCTTTTCTTTCATGCAAATCACAAGTGGTGCATCCATTTTTTATTGCATCGCAGTTACGAATGAACTTATGGCAAATTTTTGACCCTCGTACATTTCTACAAACATACAATTCATGTATACAATAGCCTGCCTCAACAAGATGTTCTGAACCTTAACATAATAATGTATAATAATTATTATAATGAATTATAATAATATAGTCAGAATTTGAACAAGAATTTGTTATTTTTCTGACATAAAGAGTGATCGCTATCCCGTGCAATAATCCTTCAACATGTAATTATGTACTTATGGTGGATCCTGCTGATGTTTTGCTTCTCTGCAGGTATGTGTGGAAGTGCTGGTTGAGTACCCTTTCTTCGTGTTTGGTCAAGGATGGTCATCCTGCTGCCCAGATCGCACTACCCAGTTACTGGCTCTGTCGTGTGCCAAACTCTCTGTCGGTGATGTCTGCATCTCGCTCACCCTAAAGAGCCTCAGGAATGGTGCATTACGAAAAGACCAAACCTGTGGTCCTGTGAAGAACCATAATAACACCCATCATAAAGCAACCAAGTCCAGTGGAGGGACTGGAGACTCACAGGCTCTGAGGGAGGATCAGATGGATGGGAACATTTTTGGAGTGGAAGGGAAACAAAAGGTTGAAGGTCATGAGATTAAGAGTCCTGACTCTGGCAATGGTGTGATCATAGCAAAGAATGAAGAAGGGAAAGCTCATGGTGTGGGAAGTCGCAAGAGGAGATGGTCTGCCCCGGAGAGAGGAGAGATAGATAGGGCACAGGAGAACGACCAGGCCGAAACGCTGCCTAAACTTTCCTTCCTTTCGCAGGAGGTAAAGGTCAGCATCGAGGGAAGGTCCAGTATGGGCACCTGAGGTATTATGGGTATGGGTACCTGTGAGCCATTAAAAAAAGAGGACACTTTTGTTATTCGAGGGGAAATAATCTTCTTAACCAAGGATTGTTGTGGTTTATTCAGTTACTTGTGGTGTTGGCTGGTGACGACGTTTCCAAAACCATACGTGTTCTTCACTGGGCAAGCGAAATGCAGCAGTACAAGAATAACAAGTTTATTACGGTTATCTTCTCATGGCTTATTTTAGTTACCGTAACAGGAGCTACTTTTTGTCTGACAGTATTTACAGGATATGTTTTTGTAATAAAACAATACAAATAATTCCTGGCATTTGTCCTGGGGCATACATATAATAAATATGAGGGGTACCTATTTTTCTAGTTAATCCTGCCATGTATTTGTTTTTGGCACTTTGTCTATGTTCATGTAAATTGTAGCACAATTGTATTTCAGTCATAACCAGTGAGTCAAACACATATAAACCTGTATGCTCAAAAGTTGACTTGCTGTGACAAAGTTACCCCCTAAATGGTAGTTAAAAGTACATTACGATCTGCTATACGCCTTATAAAGATAATCTATGTCAGTTGTGATGAAAAAAAAAAAAAAAGCTCTACGATTTGAATGAAAATCTTCCATATAAAAGGGAGATAGAAATTTGTCTGTGATTGAGCAGGATCGATTAGTCCTAGGTGTGATTTTAAGATAGTCTGTTTCAGATGAGTGAATTTTGTTAACCAAACATGTTCCAATTATCGGGACAAAACTGGACTGTAACACTGAATGTTAAGGATTATACATATTTTTACCAATATTTTAATTACGTAAATACACCAGAATTTTAATTAGTCAAATCCTTCTAGATATGCAATATTATGATTATTCACATACCTCAAACATGACACAAGGCTGTTTCAGGTTCTGATCAGGATCTGGGATCTTTAAAACCACGTCCAAAACCCATGTCCATGTTCATTGTTCATGTTCATACAGTGAATATGTGCAGGTGAATTCTCACTCAGCCTTTCAATATTAGCACTTTACTGAAGGCAATGGATGATTAAAACCCTCACCTCTGCTTTGTTGCCTAAGCAACAGCCATTTGCACAATGTCAATTTTAGCATAATGCTAGCTAGTCCTGTGTGTTCTAACCCCGTCCAAAACGAATTACAACCGTCACATTGATGCATTTGAAATCCAGTTGGAGTCTGCAAAAGCGTTGTGTTATTAAAATTCTTGCGGGGCTGCAATTTAAGCAACTGGATTTCTGTGTACAAGATTCCCATCCACCAGTGTAATATATCGTGTACAATATATTCTGTTCAGGAATATATTGGTAACATATAACAATATATTCCGTTTCCGCGGGGGTTGGTTGTGTGTGTCACTAGGGGCTTCTGGGTAACACTTTACTGTAAGATCCACAAATAGGCACGCTCAGTGTGTTAAGGCTCCGAGTTACTGATGGGAAGGTCGGTGGTTCGAGCACCCTGTTCCGTTCCGTTGACGCTGTTGGGCCCTTGAGCAAGGCCCCTAACCCTGTCTGATCCAGGGGCGCCGTAAAAATGTCCGACCCTGCCCTCTGACCTCAAGCTACTAAAAAGCCGAGGTATGCTGGGAATAAAGAATTTCACTGCGCAGTAATGTATATGTGATGAACTGAACTTCTCATATTTCTACATTTTATATACTGTATAAACAAACATAATACAGTATAATAATGCTAATACATTAGTTAAGTATTAATCAAGATGTTAATACTTAAATATTATGATTATGAATAGTTTTGTACGACTCAAACACTACGCCTGTGATTAGTGCATGTATTATTAATTCATCATTACCATTATTTCATCCGTACATATATTATATAACATAATACCTGCTTATTTGTGGATCTTATAGTGCAAAGTTTCTGGCTATTGTACTGTTTGGGGCTCTTGAAGCGGTTTCAGTGTCCCAATATCAACTACAGGAAGTGGAACATTTCGGACTGCGAAGGGTCGCTGAGAAGTCATTTCATTCAACAAACGTCTGTCATTTAGGGTCGATCATAAAACTCATGATTTTCTCGCAGAGTCTACAGTGCACAGAGTTACCAAAATGTTTCATGTTTAAGAATTTCCTGTTTTATTTTTTCAGAACTAAGTACAGTACGCTGTCAAGACTTAGCTAAGTGTGCACAATGCACAACACACTCAATTCTACTGGCTGTTTAATACGAGAGAGCCCTACTATAAGTAACAAAGCTATACTTTGTACAACAGTAATTCAATTCTTTGCTATTTGCACAAGTAGAAATATTAAAGTAGGTTTACAGATTGTCTGTCTTTGAATTATCTTTGTTATCTGTCTTTATTTGCTTTGAATAAGTTGATCTTTATCATGAATTATGGTTATGGTTTGGAGATTCCTCCATAAGGGTGTGTGAGTAAACCAAAATGTGTGTGTGTGTCAGTGTGAGTGTAATACTGTGTGATTCTGAGAGAGAACATTTTGGGGGAAGAAATGCATGATTGCACATTTCGGGTAGAGTTTACGCACTTTCTTAAATTTGTGTGTGTGTGTGTGTGTGTGTGTGTGTGTGTGTGTGTGTGTGTGTGTGTGTGTGTGTGTGTGTGTGTGTGTTTGAGAGAGAGAGAGAGAGCACATAGAAAATGCATATGGGAGAGATGGTCATGTATAGTTTAAGTGTCTTATAGGTATGAAATTAGCATTATAAACACATTCCTGGCCCATGGAACATACAGTAAGTTGAGTTTTCATTGTTATTGCAGTTAAACGATTGGTGCTATGACATTAGAATAGAAGCCAGCTACACTACATCGAAGTCTGTCTCCAGTCTCTTTTATTCAGTGTCTTCTCTCTCTTCTGTTCAATGAAAGCCTAAATATTTTAAATGTTAATTGTGTGGATTGTATCTATTATTCTGAGTCAACAAAACATATCCTGGTCTCAGTGTACTTCTGTAAATGCTTGTAAAACTAACAATATTTCCTATTTCAACCTGTCCGACAGCAATTCAGTGCACACCCACAGGGCATGCCACTTTAATACCAACATGGAGCTTGTTTGATTTTTATTTTATTATTATTATTTTATTTTTTTTTGGAACCGTTTCAAATGATATATTTGTGTATAATATCTGTCTGTAATTCCTTATTTGTAAAGCTTGCATGAAAAGCCTTGACAATGAAGCAGTATCGTTAATCATCCTGCAAACTCCAAAAGCATTTCAGCAGTGATCTAACATTCCATACATGCCATTTATTCAACAAACATATAAGCAGAAAGAATGAATTTGGACAAAAAACCTTGAAAAGGCTGCTGAAGCGCTGAATTCTAAGCAAGGGAGACGACAAAAGCGACATACTTCAGGCTCAGGTGAAGAGACTGGTGCGGTGACTTATTGCCATATTTACATTACCGTCCATTCAGTTACTGAAACGTCCACTTTTGCCTTTCTGACAGGAACCGGTGTCCATGTTACCTATTCTGAAGGACTCAGTGTTGTATACGTGATAGCTGCGTGGAAAACGTTTTGTTTTTATGATCAGACACACAAAGACATTTCTCTTGGGTTTAGTTTGCAATGATTGCAATGACCAGGAAAAGCCTCAAGCAATAGCACCATGTCACACTAAGGGCAGGACACGAAACTGTCCATTAGACTTCTGGACTCTAACAGCTGTGCAAGTCATCACCAGGACATGGCTCTCTTCCTGCCTTCACCAGAGCACTCAGTGGTTCACTCAGACCTACTCACTATCACCTCCTGCTGGACAAAACATCCTTTGGGCAACTGTTCTATCTTTGTAGTATCTCTATTTATTCATTTTCCTACCAATCCATTGATTTTATCGGATTTTGACTACAGCAGTTTAAGTAAGTGCGGAGGTTAGATTCCTTCGGTTCACTGTGTAAAACCTCAAAATGTAAAAAAAAAAAAAAAAAAAGAAAGAAAGAAACACAAAATTCTTTTCTGGAATAAAAGCAATGTGGTAAACTCTTACTATTTGTGTGACTAGTGTAGTTATGTGTGTAAAATTCCTTTCTTGTTCTTCTGACCTATTGATTTTGTAACCAACGAAAAGCAAATAAGACAATTAAACCTCAGATTTTTTTATTATTGTAATTTTTTTTTCTTGCGTGTGTGTGTGTGTGTGTGTGTGTGTGTGTGTGTGGTGTATTGCTGTAAATGATGCATCCAAGACTGTTCAGTGGATTCAGTGGATTCTCTTTGGTTTGTGGTGATTTTTTTGTTTGTTTTTTGTTTTGTTTTTTTAAATAAATAGACTGTTGTTTGATTTAAAGGAAATATAAACAAATGTGGGACTCATTTTTAAATGTCTGGTTTAGAATTTACTTGTTGTACAATACACAGTTAATGTCCCTGTATACTCCAATAAAATTCTGTGCAAGTTTTATTTGCATTTATTTTTTATTTAAACTTGAAATGCTGCATGTGTGACTCACGCACTCACGCTCTCATGGTCTATACCGCTTTATCCTGTATACATGGTTACGGGGCACCTGGAGCCTATCCCAGGACACTTAGGGAGCAAGGTGGGGGACACCCAGTCCATCATAGGGCACACACACGCACACACACACATTCACACACTACGGCCAATTTGGGAACGCCAATTAGCCTAATCTTGATGTTTTTGGACTGTGGAAGGAAACCAGAGTACCCGGAGGAAACCGACCTAGCACAGGGAGAACATGCAAACTCCATGCGCCATGCGGTAACCTTGTGGTGCAAGGCGACAGTGCTAACTACTAAGCCACCGCGCCACTGCATGTGTAGACATTAATTAGAACTAGATGTGCCAGCGAATTTGTTCTTGCACGTTCATAAGCATGTTTTTAAAAAGTGTACAATGTTGAATTTTGGTATAAGCAAAAAAATTTATGTGTTACCATGAAGTGCGAGGAAAGAAGGTGTGGGATCGCATTTATTAAATTGATTTTAATTGCACACTCATAAGCGCGTTTTTAAAAAAATGTTGAATTTTGAGATGAACTAAAGATTTTTTATGATATAAGGGCGTTTTCCATTTGAATTTCAAAGTAACATATCTTCTCTTATCCTGGGCCGATTGCGATGACACAAAGCCTATATTTTACCTAAAGCTCGGCCAAATACACCTGTAAAAACTCAATTAAAATGAATTCAATAGTTTTTATGTGATGCGTGTACAAACAAACAGACACACAGACAGACAAAAAATCCAAAAATCGTCTTAATGTGTTTTATTAACGTACCCTTCCCAAATAGTTTTTTTCAAATATCTTTAATATACAGACACGCCAATTTTACAGTTTTATTATATGTATAGATTAACCTTTTAAGTTTAAGTATGTAATGTACTTTAGGGCCAGCAGGGGGCACATCTTCAATTTTAATACTGAACCAAATTCTGCAATAATTAAATACAGTATAGTTACCAATAATCATTAATATTTAAAAACAATCATTAATTATGCAAAAACATAAAGTTATCTAATCAAAAATGTATTAATCCGCTCAGATCAATGCACATGCTGAATTCAGGATTGTATCTCACTAGAGATTATTCTGGACATTTTGCACTTAAAGTAAATGACATGCTTGTGATTTTTTCAAATTATTGCTAACACAGCTTATGTGAAAAAATCTATAATTTTTGCCCACAAACCAACACTGTATGCTCTAATGCCCAGGCAAGTAACACAGTCTTAACACTGTAAAACATTGCTCTGCTTATATATATTATAAGCAGAACAATGTCTCAGCACAACACATGAGGGCAGAACCTGCAGTTCAAGCCTCAGAGGAACATCTACAAGTGAATTCTGATCGAAGTGATTGCACCATCTGCTGATTCAATAGATTTTCCCCAGTGCTTTCACCACTTCTCACCTCTGCACCTGCACATACTGGGGGACTAACCCATTGAACTTCCTTATTCCCGGACATGACCTGATATGGAATGCAGATAACTGAGAGGTTAAATACATGCACTCAGCCACTATTCACTTGCAGTGTGACACCATGACCTTTGCTTTTTAGTGACACTATTTGAGCATGAAAAAGTTCTTCCTCAGACTTTCTAACAGAAGCTGCCTTCTGTAAGACTTACATCATCCATTTAGACACAGCCGTATGCATGAGCAGCTCTGCCCAGAGTCCTCTCTGAGGTCAGGATGGAGTCAATTCAAACCAGCTACGGTTAAGTGACAAATGTAAAGCTGCGAAGAAAGCTGCAGTGATCTCTGATCACGTTCGGAAGCGCTCTCAAGAGCGATAATGCATACGGCGTGTGTGAGGACAGAGTGCTGTCTCACTCTCTGTATCTCCCACAGGAGCAACATATATTACATGTTTATATTACATGTTTAACCAGATACAATTCTGTTTACAGATGAGTGACTCAAAGTTATCAACATACTGACCATTTGAAGAATCAGCTATATAAGTTTCCTCCAGGATTAATAAAGTCTTATAAAATCTTATTGCATTGCATTGATTTATTTATGAATTATTGATGACATTTTATTGAATGTTTTACAAAAATGTAACTTTAATCTATTTCCTCAGCTGGTTGAGATTGTCTCCATCCCTAACCAGCAGTTCCAGTTTCCAGCTGGTGGGATCCGCACATGTTCCCAGGCCACCTGTGAGTTGAATGTAATCTCTCCAGGAGGTCCAGGGTCTGCCTCAGGGTCTGGTTACTGTGACATTTTACTGGTCCAGCTCTAGCAGGGTCTGACCAGGATCTGGCATCTGTAAGTGAGCTGCTCGCTCTGTCCCATAGAGAGACTGTGAGGAGGAGCCTAATTTCTGCCATGTGCACTCACCCACTCTTCGTCTATACCGCGTTATCCTGTATACAGGGTCACGGGGGCCTGGAGCCTATCCCAGGAGACATGAGGTGGGGAACACCAATTAGCCTAATCTTTGGACACAGACCCCGAGGTGGGAATCGAACCCGGAACCTGGAGGTGCAAGGCGAAATCTTTTACTGACATGATTACAGTCATGATCTGTTTCTGGTTTTAATTTTTACTCATATTTTTTATTCACATTACTCACATATGTTAACTCGTCACTACCCCCCTCCGCTTGGAAGGAAAAATCTCATTCAATTAAAAATTTTATATGACTGTGTATGTGACAATTAAAATTTGAATTTTCTCTCCGAGTTGCATTTCACCTTTGCACAGATGGGTAGTAATGAGTTACATTTACTTGAGTAACTTTTTGAAAGAAATGTACTGCTATGAGTAGTTTTACTGCACCATCATTTTTACTTTTACTTGAGTAGATTTGTGAAGAAGAAACGCCACATTCGGCTCCACTCGACTCCGGTACTTTTCTAACCATTTATTCTAACCATTATTAGATGCTCTTTGTAATGCAGCCGGTGGGTCTACCACGTGACTGTGTTTAACCAATCAGACAATAGCAACAACAATCACATGACTCCGTTTGACCAATCAGCCGCAATAACAATAACCTCATGTGACCCCACAGAAACTCTGCTTATAGCGGGGTGGAATTCAGCAGCCGTACATAGCGAAGGAACCATGTCACGGTTAATTTAGCTGTTTTATTTAATGTTGCAATGTTAGCATATATAATTAGCAAATAAGCTAGAGGCTAAAGTTTCTCACATTATTGTACACATGTTCTAATGTTATTTTCTATCTGCTGAGTCATGTCCAGGACAACTGAATATACAGTATATCTTACACAGGAACTAGTTACACTGTTCAAACACACATGTTACCTACAGCAGGGATTTATTTCAAAAGCTTTATGTTGTGAAAAAAGTGAGATTAGGAAATTTGTGTTTCTTGTTCCTTAATTTGCTATTTTGTAAATCTATTAATTTAATGTATTTATTTATATTTAATGTATTTAATTTATTTTATTATTTGGAAATGTCAGAATTTTTACATTATTTCATCATTTTGTCTGACTGTCTACATAATTTCTAATAATAATAATAAATCTGACATTATGATGAAACAGTTACTCAGTACTTGAGTAGTCTTTTCACCGAATACTTTTCTACTCTTACTCGAGTAATATTTTAGACGACTGCTTTTTACTTCTACTTGAGTAATATTATTTTGAAGTACAGCTACTCGTACTTGAGTACATTTTTTGGCTGCTCTACCCACCACTTCACATTGTTTACTGTTGTTCTACCCACCCTATTGTTTTCCTCAACCATCTTTTCCAGTTCACCCCCCACTAGTTGGTATGTTCCATCAGCCTGCATTTCAATCAGCTCTATCCGTCTCCAATGAACCTTCCTCTCTGCTCTCCTGATCCCTCAGCCACAGTTCACTCTCTGCCAGCACTGTCTCTTCACGTTGTGTTTGAGCTCTCCGGCCTTCATTATGTTCCTGGATTTGTCCGTGACTCTGACTCTGCCTGCTCCTGTTTAAACATCAGATCATCAGTAAAGCCTACGTCTTGCACGGGAGGACACGCTGTTACAGTAGATATCAGATCCAGATCAAATACAAATGCACATCATAGCATATCATACATATTATCTCAATGCCGATTCAAGATAGGTTTATCTCTCATCCCTAATGTCTGCAAAAAAATAATAAAAATTCAGCTACTCGCTTTTCACCTCCTGAAACACTACTGCACGTCTTTTTACCATAAATATTTGAAAATCTTCCCATATGTCCTTGCATTGGGTCTGTTCCTACGCCAGACACCGTTGCTGCTGTGGCTGTTTCGCTGGCTCTGTTTTTGCTCCCTTATCTTTGCAGAAGGTCCAGGTCATTTTATAAGTTTATAAAAATGAGAATAAGCATCTTCACTAAAGCACTGTGACTGTAGCGTAGTGCTGCTACCTCACAGGTCCGGGGTCCTGTGTTCAAGCTTTCATTCTGCACACAAATATGTTTCAAATGTACAGTACTGTATATTTCATTTTATCTCTTAAACAGATGTAATACGAATACGGAGTCGCTGAACGTTTGTAGAATTTATATGGAATTATCACTGTAGCCTGCAGATAAACTGATTGGATTTTGGAATTGATCCAAACAGGGTCAAGGTCATGACAAGGTTAATTCCTTCATTGATTCATCATCTATACTGCTTATCCTGTACAGTGTCTCCAATCCCAGGAGACCTCGGGCACGAGGCGGGGTACACCCTGGACAGGGTTCCAGTCAATCGCAAGGCACAGATGCACACACACACACTCATATCCTCTTTCACAAACTACAGGCAATTTGGGAATGCCAATTAGCCTAATCTGCAGATCTTTGGACTGTGGGAGGAAACCGGAGTACCCACCAAGCATTGGGAGAACGTGCAAACTCCATGCATGCAGACGCGAGGTGGAAATCAAACCCTCGACTCAAAGTGCAGGTGCGAGGCCACGGTGGCAACCACTACACCACCGTGCCACTCATATCAAGGTTAAATGGGTGAAATGGTTTTTTCTTCCTGTTTTGTGATACAGAGTTGTTACTCTGTGGTCAGGAGCGCAACATCAATTTTCATTGCTTTATTTTTGTCCCCAGCGATCCATCCTATTCCATTCATATCAGCCTGTATGTGCATCACGATTCTCATTTGGGTGATATCTCAAGAATGAGTGGTTGAATAGCTTTAGATTAGATTTAGATTTAGATCCAAATAGAGTCAAGGGTCACAAAAGTATGTTGTAAGAGTAGTTCTGGCATACAAACGAGTCCTGAGAAGGACCAGATTTGATGGTGGAGGAAGCATCTGTACAAAAAATCCGGCTCATGTGTCATTTCCAGGCCATGTCTCTGCACCTCATCAAAATAGAATTTAAATACTTAAAAACGGACAAATTCAAGAAGACAGATGTGTAGGAAATGCTTTTTATTATAGGTATATAAACCGATAAGCCATAATATTACAATGAAAAACATTATGCTCAGTATTGCATAGATAAACTTTACACATGGCACAATGCAGTCAGACAAGTACCGTTCCCCTGGCAACCGCCAAACCCACAGAGAAGCGTGATCTGTCACTCCATAGAACATGTCTCCGCCGCTCTAGAGTCCAGGGACGGCGTGCTTTACACCACTGTGTCCGATGCTTTGCGTTGCACTTGGTGATGTAAAGCTTGGATGCGGCTGCTCGGCCATGGAAACCCGGTTCCACGAAGCTCTCAGCTGATCTGAAGGCCACATGATGTTTGGATTTCTGTAGCTGTTGACTCTGCAGAAAGCATCCGCTGACCCCTCGCTGACCCCGCTGACCCCTCGTTCCCAATCGCTTGACTCTGTTATAATACCACTAACAGTTGTGTTAGTGTTCAACAGTTGTGTTCAATTGCACAGACTGCACAGGTGGCATCACGGTACCATGCTGGAATTCACCGAGCTCCTGAGAGCGACCCATTCTCGAAATGTTTGGAGAAGCCGTCTGCATGCCTAGGTACTTGATTTTATACACCTGTAACCATGGAAGTGATTGGAACAATCCGAGGTCAACGATTTGAATGAGTGAGTGAATACTTTTGCCAATATAGGGTAATAGTATACCTTTGGCATAATGTGGCAGCAATGACTAAAGAAAAGAATAAATGACAGGGGAAGAGGTGGATATTCTGTTGCCCCACCCTTCAACAGCATTAACCAAACCTGAACGCGTCCAGTAGGAAATGAAAATAAATGAATGATCCCTATGCAAGACAAACTATTCAGTGTCAGTCTCCAAAAAATAATACTCGCAGTAAATGCAGAAAAACAATAAGTGTAGCATGACGGCGAATGTGATAGAAAGCAAAGCAGATATACACATGAGTCACCGAATGCCAGATGTTTAAACATCCTCAGGCATCAATATACAGTATTAGACCTAAAATCCTTCACATGAAGACTTTCCTCAGCACAATAATCTGCCTGTAAACAATTTGTAAGGTTTTAAAAATACTTAAGCTTTTTCTATATCATGTTAAAAAATTCTAAACACATAAAGAATGTTAGCCGAGGAGTGTTTTTGTTACATACATTCTCTTTCATGATCATATTTCATTAATTACGATTTTAAAAGGAAACTAATAAATACAGGAGTTTTTTTTTCACTTTGAGGAAAAAACTATAATATTGCACGGTGTGTGAAATGTGTGCTGGTGTTTCTTTCGTCACAGATACAGTATGAGCGGCAGATTCCTGCACCATTCCTGCGCCATGTGTTACAGGCTGCATGTGTGTACTGGTCTTTACTGGTGTACTGGTCTCGTCATTGCGTCTCTAACCTCCGGGCACGTCTCCGTGTCCACCGCTCACACACCAACATGGTTCAGGAGACTGGCAGGAGTGGGCAAGTAGACGTGCTGAACACGATCGATCGCCGAACGACACACTGGGCAGCACTGAGGGGAAACAACATCGTATTAGTATTATTAATATTAATGTGATACACAACATCAAGACAACTGTGGCCCTTTAACTTAAACATCAGGCAGCACAGATAATCTCTAGACTTCAGCCTGTGCATTTGGGTTTTCGGAGATGTCAGGTAGAAGGAAAGTTATCATTACTTGTATAAAGGGTACATTTTCCTCCTAGTGGAATATGGGAATGATGTCGCAAAAATGTAGAACTCACACAATTATTATAATTTTTTTAATAGAAATAACCAAAAAATACTAAAAACATGTTGTCATGTGTATTTGTGCCATTTCTTTGCCTATGTAAGCCATTTTTAAGGTTTCTTTTGCTCACTCATGTTTGTAAAGTATGGCGATACAGTGGCTTAGAGGTTAGCTTTGTCGCCTTGCACCTCCAGGGTCTGGGTTTGATTCCCACCTTCGATTCTGTGTCCATGTTCTCCCTGTGCTTGGTGGGTTTCCTCCGGGTGCTCCGGTTTCCTCCCACAGTACAAAGACATGCAGGTTGGGCTAACTGGCGTTCACAAATTGCCCGTAGTGTGTGTACTGTATGTGTGTGCCCTGTCATTGTTTGGCACCCCATCCACGGTGTATCCCGCCTCGTACCCCAAGTCTCCTGGGATCGGCACCAGGCCCCCGTGACCCTGAATACAGGATAAAGCCGAATAGACGCTGAGCGAGTGATGGTGGGCAAGTTGGTTACAATTAAGTAAAATTCTGTTCATCATGTTGCCTAGGTTGTGCTGAAAAAAGGACACGTCACTCTATACTGCACAATCCTGAGCCCTAAATAGTTTATGGGAAAAAAAAAGGCTCTGAGACGGTGTAAAGATCAGGTGTCCACTTACTTTTGGCCAATTCGTTTTGGTCTAACGCTATCCACTGTCAAAAGTTTAAGGCTCAGGACCTTGAATGAGGACTGTAGAGTGAGTGAATAATGCTGATTTGTCCTGTGTAGTTGTGAAACCCGACCCATTACAGCAGATTAAACAAGCTGGTGGTCGTGCAGTCGAAGGCTGTTGACCTTCAGTCACCAATAATCTGCCTCAGTACAGAAGAAGCTCATCTTCAGATTCAGAGAACAGGTTAAAAGGTAACCAGCGGTTAAGCAAACCTTATAGTGTGTGTGTGTGTGTGTGTGTGTGTGTGTGTGTGTGTGTGTGTGTGTGTGTGTGTGTGTGAGAGAGAGCTCTTTGTGACACTGAGCATCTATTTATTTACTGACTGATAAAAGTTGCAGGACTGGGCAGGTCAGGTCACTCAGGTCCGAGTTTGGCTCATCAGAGTAAAGACAGATCAGAAATTATAATCAATATGTAAAGCATGTGCAACAGTCCAGGGTGTACCCCGCCTCTTGCCCTAAGTCTCCTGGGATAGGCTCCAGGCGCCCCGCGACCCTGTATACATTATAAAATAGTATAGACGATGAGTAAGTGGGTGAGCGGGAGTTTTTTTTTTTTTGGCTTATGAATGTATGTCCAGTTGAAAAGGCAGATTGTCATATCTTAAGTAACTGGACATCTAACGACATTTAGTTCAGCGTGTAAAAACTCCATTTCTTTCTCTAGATGATCCCCTGCTACACTAATGCACCCATCCCAGGGTTTCACCAGTGCTTGGACACCATCAGGGTAGAAAGTTTTCTCAGTATGCTGGAGCCAAGCTTCCTGCTGCCTGCTTCATGTCTGAAACACTGGCCTCCCAGGAACTCCTTTAATGGTCTAAACATGTGGGAATCGCTTGGAGACTGGGCATTAGGCTGTACTGGTGTGCTATGACTCCAGACATCATGAAAACAAACTATTTTTTATACAACTTATAAAAAGCTAATTCATATTTTTGGACCCATTTTTTGGGACTTTTATGAATACTGCTATTAAACAACATTTCCTACATTATATACAAATATTGTATAATACATATTCAGGAAAAACATGTTAACATACTAACATACAAACAGTTGATATCTATTAACCTAACCAGCTTTCTTTCTGAGTTCAGTTATGTGCTATGCATAAGCCATTGAAGCTCACCTGAAGCTGAGCAGCGCAGAGTTGACAGCAGACCATGTGACCACAAGGGCAGAAGGCTGTATTGATCCCTCCGTCACAGCACAGAGCACAAGTCAACGCCTCCTGTAGTCTCTGGAGTTTGTCCCGCAGTGCACGAGTCCCCCTGCAGCCCTCACACGAGCCTTCGTCTTCCTCTTCCTCTGTAGACATCCTCCTCAGTGGAGACAGCGCGGAGGACTTGAACAGGGTGCGCCGAGCTCGGTCATACACCTCTTTGGATGTGCGCTGGACGTCGAAGATATACTTCTTCCCCACATCAACACTGTCATTGAGGAAGAGGGAGGCCAGGTGGGCCTTAAAGTCCCGGCTGTGCTGCATCATCACGGTGCTGGTGACTGTGTCGCACCTGGAGGGGCCAAAGGAAGCAGACTTAATCAAAGCATGTTATTGACACCAGGCTCCGTGTCGAGGGTTTTTTCACCGACATTTCGCTGCTGTAGATATCACAAAGCAGTACACTGTGTGCACTCGGCCACAACATGGCATTAATGCTGAAAAGTGTCTCACCTTGGTGAAAAAGTGAACTTTCAGACAGGATCGTGTAACACCATTTTTCATAATAAGCAATACTTCGTTACATAATACTTAATCTTATGAATCATTTGTAAATATGCTTACACATTTATATTTCGATTAGATAAAAAGAAACACATTTGCTAAATACAATTTCATGGCCTTTTATGTCTGTAGTGGCTGTAACTTTTTAAAATTCAAATCGTTCAGTGATCTTAATTGTCATTCAGATGAAACTGTCGTATTTAGATTTCACATGAAAAGCCATAAACATGAAAAAGTGTTTTATTCTAAAAACATGAATGTGACATGGTTACGGACACTACAGATCTTTTGCCTTTTGAGATTTTACTAAAAACCAATTTAAGCAACAGTTTTTACAGGTCATATGCTCCTAGAACCTTACGCTAATTTTAGTATCAGTACTCATAACGAAATATGAATAATTTGCATTTTAAATTAGCAAACAGTATTTTTGGGGCGCATATAAAATCATCTCTCCAAAAGAACTGAAGTTCGCAAGTTGAAATTTTTAGGGAAGTAAGATCGGTCACTTCCATATTGCATAAACTTCAGAAGCACTGTAGCTTCTCTGGCACAAACACTCACTCACTCACTCATCATCATCATCTATACCACTTTGTCCTGTATTCAGGGTCACGGGGGGCCTGGAGGCTTAGGGCACGGCGCGGGGGACACCCTGGACGGGGTGCCAATCCATTGCAGGGGACACACACACTCACTCACACACTGCGGGCAGTTAGCCTAATCTGTCTAATGGACTGTGGGAAGAAACTCTGAGGAAACCCACCAAACATGGGGAAAACACGCAAACTCCATGAACACGCAGACGGGATTCGAACCCGGACCCTGGAGGTGCAAGGCGACAGTGCTAACCACTACACCAATGTGCTGCCATGGCACAAACATTATCTACATTATATGTATAACATAAAAACACAAATTCTGGATATTAGTTATCATGGGTTCATTTTTAAAGACGTTATCCCACCACACGGCATAGCAACGAAGCTATTATGCTATTATTTAATTCTTTAAACTATCTAAATGATTACATTTTGGCATGATCTTCCTTGTTCAGGAAGATCCTCATGACTAAGGACAAACAGATGCAAAATGGTACATGCGACATGGACGGCTCTCCGGCCTCCTGGAAGCTAAGATCTGAGAGTTTCCTTCTGGGTTCCGTTCGAATTATTTTTAAAACATAATTGATTTAATATCATCTCAATACTATAGAGCTGAAGTATAATCTGCTTTTACAGATAAAAACCATAGCAGTTACAAAATGCTCAATCGTCAGGAGTCCAAGTTATAAAATCACCTACATGTTAAAACTTTAATGCAAAACAAAGCATAGCTGTTAATTCCACTGCATGGGACTGAAAAAAAAATCAGATATTGAATATTCTGAATCGATATTGTTGATACTTCAGGTTTAGAGGGTCAAAAGCACATTGTTCTCCAATACTAAAAGACACAGCAAAAGATAAGAAGCTGAAAGTCTTGTCACCTGTAGAAGGCATGAGTCTCAGTAATGGCGCGGTAAAGTCCACTAGCAGCGCAAGTGCTGATGAATTTAAACAGAAGTATGAGGTTTTCTCCACTGTCCTTGGTGATGGTCACATACACATGCTTCCCGGACTGTGTGGCCATCTGAATGGCAGGATATATAAACCTGCAAGGAAGTCAAAGCCCTCTGGTTAACATCCTCGGTTCGGACACGTACAGTATTAGATGGTAAATCTTGAGTGTGAGCCTTGTTGGTACAGTAGGTTTACCTGTTAACAGGTGTAAAATCCTGTTTGCAGATGAACAGGCCCTCAGGTCCAACCCCAATGCCCACTTTATGCCCCTCAGCATCCCGTGCCCAGTGCCACTCCACGCCGTAGTTCTCCAGAGATGACACAAGCTGCAGGGCCTGGTACTCTGCTGAAGCCTGACTCATGTCATGGAGCTCTTTGTGTCTCATGATGATGCTGAACAAAATATATATAAAAAGTAATGATCTGTTAGTTACTAATCAGCTAACCAAAGGAAGAAATAAGTTCCCGAGTCTACATGAAGGAGAAACCTTGAGAGGAACCAGCCTCCAAAGGGAACGTGTCCTCATTTGGGTCTCATAGTGAAAGCATGAATAAACAAAATAATTTTGGTCTATAAAGTCAGACAATCTTTCACTAATCTACTATTTTAATGGAATCAAACTTTTTTTTTTTTTTCTTGCGATGTCATTCCCATATTCCGGTTGTGGTCAAATTTATACCTTATATCCAAATGCACAGTTTGATTTTCTGAAGCCTCCATGTTAACACACACCTCCAAGGCTTCTACTGTATATAATCACTTTGTTTCTCTTTTACCGTCATTGACCTACGGGACGCTGAGCTGCCGCCTGGATTTTAAGGGTTAAGTCCATGACAGAATTACATAACTGCAGAAATGGGTTCATGCTGCAAATTTCCAAACCAAATAGGGAAGTTTCATATGATGGATGAGGTTACACTGGGTTAGTGAGAGAGTCACAGTGTGTGTGTGTGTGTGTGTGTGTGTGTGGGGGGGGGGTCAGTCACCATGGCAACGGCCATTACAATATAACCTAATTATCATCTAGAAACTGAGACTGTAAGCTATTCACAATATTCCAGTTATCACTGAGAAGCGTTCCCATTAAACTCCATTGCAGGACATGATAATAAAACATCCAGTATTGTTTTATTTAGCTGTAGCTTTTTTTCCTTGGCCTACGCCGAACCTCTCACTTAACCTGAGAACAAATCAAACTGAACAAAGTCATCTTTCACATCATGTGAGTGTATACAGTAACTAAGTGTGTGTGTTTTCCACCTGCGCTTTACCTGTTCATGGTGACTGTGTCTGGTTCCTGTCCACGGATCTGGGTATAGACATACTTGGCTGTGTTCTGATTGTAATCACCAAATTCTGCCTGGGCCAAAAGGGCACACAGTTCCACCACCTGCTCCGGGTCCAAGCTCAGGCTTCCTCTCACAAGCTCGTCCTTTACATGCATCAGGAACAAATGCCTTTATGGAAAGATATGGAGAGTTTGACAGCAAAATGAGATAACTCCATTTTAGAGGTTTTGAGAAAATGTTTTTCTTTCAAGCAAAGGAAGAAGAATGATTTATGTTTATGATTTATTTGACTCACAAGGGTGGTAAACAGCATGAACACCAAAACATGATGGGAAAATAGTTGTGGCTATATCTGTATGAATTTTGGATGATTCTGCTATACAGTAACTTCACCTGTTTTCTCACACTAGGTGAATCATCCTGCCGCTGTATTTGTTTCACTCACTGTCTCTACTGCTTTATCCTGTATACAGGGTCACGCGGGGCCTGGAACCTACAGTATCTCAGGAGACTTTCAGTATGTGCACGAGGCGGGGTACACCCTGGATGAACTGAATATTATTTATTTACTTTTAACCAACTATACAAACACGACTGAGGAAAAAAAATGGGATTATTAAAAGGAAAAAAGAATTTATAATATGTTAATTTTGACAGTACTACATTCTTGCGATGTCATTCCCATATTCCGGTTGTGGTCAAATTTACACATTATACACAAATGCACAGTTTGAAGTCTGAAGTCTCCCTGTTAACACACACCAGCATGGCTTCTATATAAGCACTTTTTTCTTTTAATGGTCATTGACCTACAGTATGCTCTGTTGCCGCCACAGCTTTGTGCCACTTGGATTTTAAGGGTTAAGTCCATGACAGAATTACTGAAGAAATTAATTCATGCTGCAAATTTCCAAATGAAATAAGGAAGGAAAATAGAGAAGTTTCATATGATGGAACTTTACAGGTTACATTGGGTTAGCGAGAGAGTCACAGTGTGTGTGTGTGTGTGTGGGATCAGTCACCATGGCAACGGCCATTACAATATAACCTAATAATCATCTAGAAACTGAGACTGTAAGCTATTCACAATATTCCAATTATCTCTAAGAAGTGTTCTCATTAAACTCCGTTTCAGGACATGACAATAAAACATCCAGTCAACATTTTCACTTACGATACGAAACCTGCTGCTAGTACAGTACATACGTACCTCATATTGACATGCAAACTGACATGCAAATAAGGGAGGGCACTTGTGCTTAAACAAACAGCCTGATCGTACAAATACACGCACTGAGATTCAGCTTCACCTTGTTTGGTCTTGCAGGATGAGGTGAGGCTCTACAAAGAACTTCACACGCAGCTTCAGTCTGCACAGGGACACGTTGTCCACTTGCTGAGAGATTCGGTTTCTTAGATTTAACCAAAGACTCTCTCCCTTACTCCCAGTGTACTGCAGTCCAAAATAGTCCACCTCAATGATCCCCAGTCTCTCGCACACCTGCAACACAACGTCAGGTTATAGTTCATGTGTACAATGTGTACTGTAGCCCATCTGTAACCTTTACCCATCTATAACTGAACCAGATGACCACCAAATAGGGCTGTTCAATTAATCGCATTTCAATTTCAATTACAATTTTGGCTTCTGATGATTATGAAAAGAAGATCATTGACATGAAATGATGATTGTGCTACATTCCTTGATGTTCTCATTTTGTGTCAGAACACCATCCCATCCTTTTAGCTTAAGGCAGTACAGTACGAGGAGTTTGCATGTTCTCCTTATGCTTGGTCAGTTTGTTCCTGATGCTCCAGTTTCCTCCCACAGTCCAAATACATGCAGATTAGGTTAATTGGCATTCTCAACTGCCCATAGTGTTTGTGTGTGCTATGTGATGTATTGGCACCCTGTCTAGGGCGTACTTTGCCTCGTGCCCTAAGTCTCCAGGGACAGGCTCCAGGCCCCCTGCGACCCTGTATACAGGATAATGTGTTGTAGATGATGAATGAATGAATAAACGCATAATGTTTCGACAGTCAGCAAGTTATCGTGTTAAATAATGATTGTCTCAATCAGCATGACCAAAACAATCGTGATTATGATTTTTGCCATAATCCATACCATGCAGCCTTACCACGAGACACTGTGAACTGTATTATAATGAACCGGTAGTGCAGCAGGTGCCCTGGGGTTTAAATACCTTATTGGACTGTTAGTCGCGGAGAAGTCGTGGCTCAGACGGCTAAGATTCTGGGTTGTTGATTTGAGGATTAAAGAATCCGGGTTCGAGGCCTGCCACACCCCATAGTACCCAAACCTGGTTTGAAAAAAGCAGGGGGCTGTGTCAGGAAGAGCATCCGGCATAAAACCTGTGCCACGTTGTGTGTGGATTGGGTTCTGCTGTGGCGACTCCCAGTAGAAAGTACCGCATAGGTAGTCGGGGGGCATTGGTGGCTCAGTGGTACGTTTCTTGCCTACCCTGAGGAAGGTCTGGGATTGATGCCCAGGCGTGGATAGAATGGGAAGGGCAGCCGGTGTGAAACCTGGCAGGCAGTCACACAACCTACCACCCACACTGACTCACTCTTTATACAAAAATCTCTATACAAAAGTTGCTTGACTACCCACAAATATTCTATATTCTAATCTCTATGAAACTTTTCTCTCCTGAAACAAAAAGTCTGCAGAGTGCTGATACTGAACATCTCCCTAACTAATAAAACTCATGCATTACTTACTCCAGCTGCAGAATGAGGTGCATGATCAGTGTTTTTAGCTCCTTACCTTATTGAGACAATCCTCTCCATTTGCTTTGGGATCAACCTCCACCTCCAGAACGACTGAGTCAGGACGAGTTACGTGACAGTACATGCTGAGACTGCTCTCTCCCACTCTCATCGCCCCGCAGTACAGTCTGCTGCTCCACGGATCCACTACTAAAGCGCAGAAGGGTGTCAATGAAACGTTGCGTCATTGACCACGCCCCTAGTCTCTGCCATGCGACCAATCAGTGTTCGCTTCACCGAAGGGACGTGAATATTGTACACGGAAGTGGGCATTGTTATGTCCGTTACTTCTTGTATCTAAGTCCCGCCCTGCCTGAAGGCTGAGAGATTACTATCCAATCATATAACTGAAATATGTCACTAGTGCAAGTGCTAGCCAATCAGAGCACAGGGTAAGGAGTTTCCCGGAATACCAGGAAGCTTTGATGTGACAGAAGTGACAGTCGGATATGGTGTGGAATAACGTAAACGCTACACCCGTTTTGATTTGGTGAGGAAGTTTTCGTTGTTAAGATGAACTCGTGTTCTGGATTATAAACAGGAGACGGGAGCTACATGCTAACACTGCGGTGTTGTAGTGAGCGTTTCATCCGAGCGGAGAAATGTTTGAGAATTTCAAAGAGAGACTGCAGAGCGTGCAGCAGGACTTCACATCAGGGTATGTACACACACACACTCACACCAACAACAACAATATCTCGGGATATCCGAATTAAGTCGTTTGATGAAAACGCGCTCCCCCTTTAGTAGTGTAATGTACTGGTGTGCGGATTGGGACACAGCCCCGGAGTGCGCAGGGTGAGCTCATGCGTGTACACTCCCGGGATTAGTGTGTTCATGCAAACACTTCATACGTTGATAGAAATTAACAAGTTAATACAGGGACATTAATCTCTATGTGTGTGTGTGTGTGTGTGTGTGTGTGTGTTAGCTAGCTCAGTGCTAACTGCATTCCAGAGCACTCTGCTCAGACCAAAGCTATGATCAGGTGACTGTCACGTGACCAACTGGAGCACGGGCACTTCTGTACTAAACAGCACGCGCTGTTCGTTATGATTCATCAGATAAACTGTGCGGAAGTCTCGAGCTACCCCTCATTTCTTTATACGAAATTAAATCATGTGGATCAAATTAAAGAAATAGGACCAAATGTTTTACTGCGACAGGCTGCAAAGAGACTAAATATACTACATAAACAATTGTTTATGTAACAACCAGAGCAACAACCTCATTTCCCTGTCGTCTGTTCCAACTCGGCACTCAGCATTCAGCAGTACATTAATCACCGACCGGTCTGATCATCTCTCATCATCTGCATCTGTTTCTCACTGGTGCATGTCTTATGTTTCCTGAAGCTGGCAAAAAGGTTTTTCAGGAAGCCTGGAGAACTATTCCTCAAGACTACAATAAAAATACAAGAACCTCAGACTCTTTGGAAGCAAAATATAAATAAAAGGTTTTGTTTTACCTCATGCACATGATCTGTAATACAACCTGAACATTTCATTAACCCTTTCAGAATAAAGACCTTGAGTGACAAATCCAAGGAGGCCAAAGTGAAGAAAAAACAGAGGTGTGTACATGTACTGTAAATAAATGGCTAATAAAGTCTTGAATTAATATAACCAATTTAACTAAGTAAATTGACATTTAGTCGTAAAAAATAATTAGCTGGCAGTACAGTGGAAGAAACAGGGTTCTTTTTTTAAAACTTAAAAAAAAAAATCATTTCCTCACTTAATGCATGTGAACAAGCATTTTTTCCAGTATGTTGTTGTCTTGGTTGAACTGTGATTAATAATATTTGGTGTGATTCTCGCTGTGTGTCTTTTAGGAGAGACGAGTATCTTCCTCAGTATTCTGCTGGACTGGAGCTTTTGAATCGGTTCGTGTTTTGTAATGAATACGCTCACATGCACGAACTGCTAAGTGGCATGACATAATCATCATTATCATCTTTTAAAGCAGTACATGATTCCAATTTGCTCACCTATTTAAAAAAAACACACACTTTTATCCTGTAGATATGAGGAAACCTGGGTGTCACTGCATAAACGAACCAAAGAATCCGCCAAAGCTGCAGAAGTGAGTAAATAAACGCTTTAACCATGGTTTTTTTTTATGTCTAATGCTGACACATCCGTTACACTTGTTTTCAGCTACTAGTTGATCAAATCTTGAGTTTTTTGTTGCGCTGATGAAATGCTGGTGTAATATCTGTGTTCAGTAAGTTGCAGGACTGAAAGCCTCAGTGTTTTCCCAACCCAATTATAGGTTATAGGAGGATAAACAGAGTTTCCTAGGAAGTTTGATTAATTGAAGAATGACTTTTAAGTAGTTTTGACACTTTTACTAAGAACGAATAGACTAAAAAAGGCAAATTAAGAGTCACAAATAACGGGATATTGTACACTATGGCTCTGAGTGCTCATACAATACTTTGTTCACGAGATAGTGTATTCATCACTACACTGTATGATCACATGTACTCATCAGGTGGTGGATGGAGAAGTGGTGATGCTCTCGGCTCACTGGGAGAGAAGAAGAGGAGCGCTGCTCGAGCTGCAGGAACAGTTACAGCAGATTCCAAGCTTCCTCAAAGAATTGGAGTCCATCACCGCTCGAGTCGGTGAGACTGGCACAAAAAACACCTGTACTGTAGCTCACACACGTGTAGCTGTATACACTTCTTGAGCTCTGCATACTGTAGCTTCAGTCTTCTGAACTCTCTGTGTTGCATGTGGTCTGATTTAAATGCCGTTTAAATCTAAATGCTAGGACTGTTGAGCATTGGACACCTTAGGCTCATCCCTCAGCAGTTTAGAGACTTGTCGTGCGTGCTGTGTAACACACTTTCGCAGCATCATGAGACTTACTGACGCCAGAGGAATTACGCTTTTTGGTGGATCACCTTGAGTAACCTTGCAGAACAGCTGCTCAGTAATATATGAAGGCACTAAGTGGAAACTCCTGTGGAGTGCCATCTGCTAGCACTCGCAGTTCATATTTATTCCCTCGAGCTCACTCTGTCTGTTAGCGACAGGTTCTCACCATCACTTTCAGCAGAATATGTTGCCGGCAACAGCTCATGGCTGATGTGGAGGACAAACTCAATGCCAAAACAAACAGGACCTAATCCACTTATTGCCTAAAATTTCATAATGAGACATTAAACGATGTAATCAGGGATGCCCCTGATTTAATCATGTCCTCAGGGTCTTTGGTGGAGTTGTTCTTGTCTCCATGTGGCTTTCCTCTGGGCTGTCTGGTTTCCTCCCACCTTCCCAAAACCTGCCAGTAGATGGGTAGAAAGAATATTCAGACAGGACGGGGGCTCATCAGGAATATATTTCCTCTTCATAATCTGTGTTCCCAGGATAGGCTCCGGATCCGCCGCAAACCTGAATTGGGATAAAGTGCTCACGGAATAGGAATGTGTGGGTGAGCAAACACTGTAAAACCCTGTGGATCCTCAGCGTAAACAGTCTAGGGATTGAGACACAAAAAAGCAATGATGGTATCTGAGAGCAGATGTTTTTTTTTTGTTTTTTTTTTCAATGTGTTAGAGTCAGATTTGTGGTCCTTGGATTGAACCCTGAGATTTTCACAGTCCAGAACCACTGTGTTAAATTCCAGCGGCCAGATGTGAAATTCCAGTTTCAGATGTGTTCAAGGTCCAGGGTCCAGAAGACTGAACAACTGTGAAATCTTCTTCTTGTGTTCATTTAAAAAAATGCCTGTAAAAAGCAGAAATAGATAGAAATTTGATTGTTTTATTGCACAATGCTTCTTTTTATTCTGATCAGCACTGTCTGTAAAAGAAATCATAATACATAACTGAAGAATGTAGTTTGCCAAAGCTGGTAGAAGTCAGACTGTAGAGGAAACGGCAGCAGCGCAGAATTTATCAGAATGCTATTATATCTGATTCAGCTGATCAGCATTTGGTTAGTTTGCATTTGGGTTTCCTGGAACAGAAAATAAACTTATTGGGCTTGGCTTTGCTTATCGACTCTTAAGTTATTGTATAGTGTATAAATAAAAAGCTACTATATATAAGGTTTTCAACTACAGTTAATATAAGTCTTAATCAAAGCATTTTACTTGTTCTGGGTGTTAGTACAGGTGGAACTTAAACGTTACTCTCAGGTCGTGTACGGTACATTTTATCTTTTCCTGTAAGTACAAAGGCTTTTTCTAACTGAGCCACTTGGTGGCACTGCATAGCTTTGCTTATGTTTCACAAAATGTTTTACTTTGTGTTCAGCACCCCAAACACTGTTCTTCATTTGTTTATGAGAAGAACTTTTGTGGCTTAGCAGATGAAACTAACTTCATAAACCGATGCAACACTCACAAACAATTCAGTCTAATCAGCCAATCATGTGGGAGCAGCACACTGCAAAAATTCATACATGTACAGTAGGTCAAGAGCATTAGACATTAGAATGAGGGAAAAGTGTGATCTCTGTGACTTTAACTGTGGCAACTTTAAGTTGTATGTGCCATACAGGCTGGTATGAGTATTTCAGAACCTGCTTATCGCCAGGGATATTTGCTCTCAACAGTCTCTAGAGGTTGACATAGGATGGTGTGAAAAACAAAACAAAATATAATTGCAAGCACCGATGATCGGGCTTAAGCACCTCTGCCATCGCTGACCAGGTGCACCACACAACCTATAAGCCATTTGTGCCTGTTAAGACCTCCAAATAGCATCACATCACAAGTGGGGGTGGGGGGGGGAGCGGGGAGCATCACTCTATGATGTCACTCAATTTGATGTTACTGAACATCATATAACTCAAAGTTATTAGCCACTTTTCAGCATAAGTTTAAGGCATCAATCACCATGGCTGAACCGTTTGAGACATCAAAAATCCCTTCGCAATTTTGCATCCTCAATGTCTTGAGATTATATTGGCCTGGTTTGGTGGCTGTCGTATAAATACACTAAGAGGAGTATATCAAATTCCATTAAATACCTGACTTCCTGTTGAGAAGCGCCCATGACATGAACAATAAAAGTTGTTCAGCTCAATTAGATCTAAATGTGTACGGGGTTTCTCATGTACAGTATGAACAGTCCTAATTTCAGAAGATCCCAACATGTGTGCTGATTGTCATGACCCACGAAAAGCTCCGGATGCTGTGAAAAAAATAAAATCCTTAGAAGAACAAGAGTGCCCTTCACACACTATGACTATGAGTGCATTATAGGGCTGATATCATAGTGCTTTGGCCCTAAAAAAAGCATCATGTGAGAGGAGGGGGATGGTGAAACCTTGTCGAAGAGAGAGGTCAGAGGAGAATGACTAGACTATTTTGATCTGACAGGAAGTGTATAGTAATTCAAATATGCACTCCTTATGACCAAGGTGAGTAGAAGAGCGCCTCATAACACATAGCACAAAGTTTGAAGTGGATGGAATTTGTGTTGTTTATGAATGTTGTGCAGCAGAAGACATTGGGTTTCACGCGTGTCAGACATGAATAACAGTCCGAGGCTCTCATCAAAATCACAGCGATCGGGTTTCTCCCACATTCTGATGTGTAATGTGATCATTAACCGAAACGTTCGATGTGCATTTCCATGTTTTGCATTGTGCTGCTGCGACATGGCTGACTGATTTAGATAAGAGCACAAATGTACAGGTGTTCCTAATAAAACGCAGTGAGTGTACACAAGGCATGCAATATACAGTAAGTATGTGACTTATTTATCTGGATTACTCTGGAGAATTTTGTGTTTGTTTTTTAGTAGGGTTTTCTGCTTGGCGCATGATGTTTTTATATTTAGCAGTGGTATAAAACCTGCACAAACAAAGCAAGACTGAAGCAACATGCAATTCAATTCAATTTGATTTCTATAGATCTTTTTAAAAGTGGTCATTGTCACAAAGCAGCTTTACAGAATCAATAAAAAAAAAAAAATGAAATAAGTTCGAAAAATGTGAGGAATTGTGTAACCTAAGGAATAGCTTTCCTTTTAGATTTAACAAGCTGTGATTAGTGTGTTAACATGAAGTGAGTCTTACCTTTGAATAATTGATCACTTTTGTGGTACACACGTACATAGTGCCATATTCATGACTTTCCCAGCCAAGGTAGCTCGAAGCCCACTGTAGTCGTTCCCAACAACATTCAGAGTGGAATGCCTGATCCTTGAAATTTGACAGATAACTTGTCTGTGGGAACCGTACACACAACCATTCACCACTTGCACATTACAGGAACTCAGCTAAGAGTTATTGTCACATCCACTGTACAGTCCTGATGTCACTCCAAGCCATTTCCACACATTTGGACCATTAAAGGAATTCCAGTGTTTCCAACACGTAGCAGACAATCAGATCATGTCTCAAAACTTCTTATACCTTGTTGGTGAACATGCACTGGTGAAACGCTGGGATAAGTGCATTAATGTAGAAGGGGATACACTGTAAAGAGAGTTGTTACTCTCATAACTGTGCTCTGTGTTTTGATTTTGATTCATAACTATTTTCTCACATTTCATACACATTTCCATAACTTTGTTTTGATCCTGTAAAGATGCTTTGCGACAATGACCACTGTTAAAAGCGCTATACAAATGAAATGTAATTGAATTATGTTATTTTGCACTGTTAAAATCCTGGTTTGACTTGAACACCCCTTGTATCATAAAAAAAAACAAAAAAAACAGGAGCGTACCACAAACACTCAAATTGAAGCCTAAAACACAAAGTGCACACTAAACCTCCAAACTGAACTCCACCTGGATCGAACATACTGAACATCCAAACAGTACACACTGACTAAATGCTGTGATCGAACCCTGGGTCTGAGCTCCCAGATTAAATATCCTGATGTAGGACTCCGTGACTGGAGTGATTGAGTGACCGGACTGCACGGCCAAAAGTAAAGGTTCATAGTTACACAGGATGAGTAAATGATAAGTAGAAAGCAGACTGGAGTAGACCAGAGTATTTAGCAAAACTAAACCCTGTAAAAGCATCTAATCTGTGCTGCAGCTCAACTGGAGGAGAACTTTCAGGAGACGGAGAGTCACCTGACGTACTTGGAGGATCAGTGTGGTCAGTGTGAGCTGCAGCGCTTCAAACACCTTCAGGTCGTACAGCTGGAGAACTACAAAAAGAAGAAGAGGTGATTATGTTACTGTCAAACCGCTTTCTCTCTTTCCCACGTCTGCTTGTTCCTGAATCGCTGTGGTCAATATGGTATTATATTTTGAGACAGCAAAATAGATTTAAATGTACTTGGGGTTTCTCAAATACATTTCAATCTATTCTGCTGTCTGGGTGTAAAAGGGCTTGTGTTATGCCTGTGCAGTGATAACTGCTTAATGAACTCTAATACCGCAGTGTTAGAACTTTATAATTTTATATTTTTAGCACATCTCAACTCCAAGCTGAAAAACTTTACTGTACTTCATATTGTAATTTTCTATTATATTCTGAATTTATATAATTAAAGGTTTTTCCCCCGTGTTATAATTTCATCTAGACATTTTAGTCGGTTCATCATCTGATCCTCAGTGAGCTTTTCTATTTCAGTCAGTACATTTGCCTGAAGTGATTCCTTCCTCTACTCTCACTCTCCTCTCCGTTTCTTTCTTTCCCCCATCGGCTCCGTTTTTCAGATCTTTTACAGATGGCGAAGGTATAATGGAAGCGCAGTGGAAACATGCTTAGGAAGGAAATGCTGCAGCATCAAAGGCTCATGAAAAGCAGAATGCTATTAAATCCTGTTAATACACAAAAAAGGGTGTCTCATCTCTTTCTCGCGCACACACGCACGCACGCACACACACACTGTGCACTGCGAGCATCTTTTTTCTTATTTAAGATCATATTTGGCTCTGGAGTTGATTCTTTTTTCTGTGCATTACTGTATAACCTCTGCTATCAGAATGACTGAAACGGGATCAGAGTGCAGCTGATGTGTACAGTACTGATGTTTGTATGTTTACACTGAGACAGTTGTGGAGTAAAATAAGCTTTCTGGAAAATGTAATAAACAGTAGGTGTGTAATGTTTAATGCACTGCTTGCTTGTGCTCGGTCAGGGCATCTTTTAACTCTCTTAATGTTTAACATGCAACAGGATTGAAAAAGAATGAAAATCACAGAATTACAACTGCACTGCCACTGCCTACTCTAACACTACTGGAGTTCTTGTTTTATCATCAGTGCAGTTAAAAACAACATGATTAAGGGAAAATGCTGGAAAAGGTAAAACAGACTTGCTGGAGTTTGGTGACAAATAATAGACATGCTGCACCTACAGTTTCAGATGACCATGTCACCGTATACAGTATGACATTGTATGATGTATAATAAACGACATTAACGTATGTCTTTTTTTTTTTTTTGACATTTTGTTTGTAGGAAAGAACTGGAATCTTTTAAAGGTAAGCAACTAATACATTAATTTATTATTTATTCTGTATAATGCGGTATATTTTTATCTTTATTTTTGTCAGTGAACTACAGTACAGACAGTCCACGATTGAGCTGGGAGAGAGTTCAGTCTCTGACAATAATAACAAATGATTGCTTTGGGAACCAATACATTTGTGTGATTTCTATTTTTAAAATCCATCCACGCTGTACTGCCCAGAGTTCTGTTATTAATAAAGCTGGAAGAGGTTTAGGTATTAGACAAACGTGTGTTTTCGAGATACAGTGTCTGTCTGTGTGTTTGACCTCTGATTTCTCATTTACCTCCTGCACCTCATTTACTGCCCCACAGTGAGGAGAGCTGTTCAGTAATTAGCTGCTAATTAACCTCTGTGAGCGAGTGATGTGTCAGTGATTGGGGTGATCTCAGTTCATTTTTTTCATGCAATATAATGTCCATGTTATTATGATATCTCAGGGTAAGTTAATAAAGCTGAGCTTTTTTTTTATTTAAGAATTAAAGTGTAAGATCTTGGTTCTTACATTTTTTAAAAGGAATTGTGTGAGAGTGTAGAAATGGTCAAATAAGGGATTTGCTCAATTCCTTTTATGGAATGGAGGGATGCTTTGGCATTTTATCTGACTTCAATTTGCAGAATCATGAAATCATGAAAAATATATTGGGTGACCAAATGTTTTTTTTATACACTATATATACAGGTGTTGGACAATGAAACCGAAACACCTGTTATAGACCACAATAATTCATTAGTATTGAGTAGGGCCTCCTTGTGCAGCCAATACAGCATCAATTTGGGAATTTGGGAATGATTTTGAGCCATTCTTCTTGCAGAATAGAGGCTAGGTCACTATGTGATGCTGGTGGAGGAAAAGGTTTCCTGACTCACTCCTCCAAAACACCCCAAAGTGTCTCAATAATATTTAAATCTGGTGACTGTGCAGGCCATGGGAGATGTTCAACTTCACTTTCATGTTCATCAGACCACTCTGTCACCAGTCTTGCTGTGTGTATTGGTGCATTATCATCCTGATACACGGCACTGCCTTCAGAATACAATGTTTGAACCATTGTTTGCACGTGGTCCTCCAGAATGGTTTGTTAGTCCTTGGCTGTGATTCGCCCATCTATTGGGCCTCGGGAATGGCATGATATTGCAGCCCAAACCATCACTCATCCACCACCATGCTTCACTCTGGGCATGCAACAGTCTGGGTGGTGCCCGGGCTTCTCCACACCGTAACTCTCCCGGATGTGGGAAAGACAGTGAAGGTGGACTCATCAGAGAACAATACATGTCTCACATTGTCCACAGCCCAAGATTTCCGCTGCTGGCACCATTGAAACTGATATTTGGCATTGGCACGAGTGACCAAAGGTTTGGCTATAGCAGCCCGGCCATGTACATTGACCCTGTGGAGCTCCCGACGAACAGTTTTTCGTGGAAACAGGAGGGTTGAGGTGCACATTTAACTTTGCAGTGAGTTGGGCAGCTGTGGTTTTATGTTTTTAGGATACAATCCAGATTAGCACCCGGACATCTCTCTTGCGTTCACAGTCACCAACAATTTGTCCTCTTTTGAACTCTGATATGTCACCCATAATGTTGTGTGCATTGCAATATTTTAAGCAAAACTGTGCTATTACTCTGCGAATTAAACAGTCACACTCTGCTCTTACTGGTGGAATGTGCAATCAGTGAAGACTGGCCACCAGGCTGGTCAAAAATATCAATGAAACCTCCAACACTAAATTGGCCATTGTTTCAGTTTTATTGTCCAACCCCTGTATATATATTGGCCAAATCAAGAAGAAGAAAAAACATTTAAAGCACTGTAATTGTACTGCACCGTAACACAACGCAATAGGAACTCGCAGGACTGGAACTTAACAGCTGTGTGACCATAAGAAAACCACTTAGTAAAACTAAACAGAATCAGAACCTTAAATTTGTTAGGGAGAACAAAGACTTTGTACTTTGGAGAAATGGAAAAAGGGTTATGTAGTCTGATGAGTTCAGATTGACCGCATACCAGAGTAATCGGAGTGTCGGAGATAAAGGAGAAGTGGACGATGCAGTGCTCCCATCATGCACAGTGTCCACTGTACGAGCCTCTGCAGGTCATGTTATGATCTCGGGTTGCTTCAGGTCCGGACTCAGAAACATTATTTGGCATAAGTTATCACATCTATCGATTTGCTCATGAAAGAGTGGTTGGAGCATGAGGAATCATTTTCATGAATTAACTACCACATCGCGTGCGGTAATCAAAGCTGAAGGTGGTTAAATGTAATGGCAGTGGTTCCAGACGGTGTATAGTGACTGTGATGGTGGTTGTAGTGGTGATGTGACCATACTGTACAGTCAGAACACTTGCCTGCAGACAGTGTGGTTATGTGAGCTCAGGTCTTATTTTTGGTGGACTTTTATAGCAAACCCGGTTTTCACTTGAAGTAAAAGCAAACATTCTGTCCAACTGCTAAGTGCTGATCTTGCTAGTGATCAGGGTCAAAATCCTAATGTTCTCCAAACTGAGCTAGAACAATCTGTAATTTAGGGCATAAATACAATTATTGACCTAAAAATTAAGTCTTAACACGCATGTGTTCCTTTTTCTGAGTCTCTGGGCTACAATGGCTAAATTCCTTCAAACCCGTTACATAACAAGTCATCACATAGAATGGATTAAATGTAAAATATTTTTCTTGTCCTGTAGTCATGGCTGTGAAAACAGCAATGACTACAGATTTGCAAAATATGACTCAGCAGTTGGTATTCATTAGACTTCTTCTTTTTTTTCTGTTAGACAGTCATCATGTAAGTTTAATTATTTGTTTCTGTGTAATAAAGCATCAGGTACTTAGTTAGTCGAATTAAGTAGATATCAGACGTGCTTTCCACCCCCACATAGCTGTGAATGGTACGTTCCAAGCTTGCTTCTCCTTTAGCACTGTGTCCCTGAGCAGGAGATGCTTCAGCATCAAACAGAGTAAGACACAGCATGTGCGTACGAGTGTGTGTGTGTACATGTGTGTGCATGCGTGCGTGGGTCTGTGAGAGATCTTCAGATTGGCTGTACATGCCGGAGAAGGTGCGAAGGGATGCAGGTTTAACCTTTTCTCTTCTGAAGCTGTCTTTCAGCCTCAGGATTTTTCGATCCTTCGCTCGTCTTCCCGCGCCAGAGGCAGGAGCATGTGCACACCTGGAGCTGTGGACAGCAGTAAGAGGAAACTGTGTTTGTTTTGCTGTGGATGCAGTTCAGCTGTCATGGTGATCAGGGCCAGTTTGGCAGAATTGTATAAATGATCCTTTTTTCCTCTTGAAGGCGACTCTGTGAGTCACAGATGCACTGTTGTTTGATGGGGAGGGGTGCTTGAGAGCTCTGTGAGCTTTGGTGAAACTGGTGAAAGGTTTAGTTGTGACTTTTGGGCCGGAGTCCAACACACTGGAGGTGGCCATGCTGGTCTTTGTAAATAAGTCTGTTTTGGCTCTTGTGTAAAGAACGCATGCGGCTCTGTTCAGCTGCTGTTTACCGACTTTGTGAAAGATATGTGGCTTTGCGCACCAACTGCGATATATTTATATTTTTGGAATGGCTTTGGAATTACCTCACTTTTTTTGTTTTTATTATTCATTAACCTTGAACGGTAAAAATGGTTTTGGTCTTACACTAAGGCGTTAAGTGATGGAGTGAATCACCTGACAGGATTATTATTATTATTATTATTTTTTTTTTGTTGTTGTTGTAAATATCTGGATCATGTAGCATTTGAATTAGAATTGTGGAAATATTTCTGTTTTAGAAGAAATAAATCCTATCCATCTATTCAGGCTGTTGGATTGAAAACCCTGATTAGCAAGCACTGCAAATGTTGTGGCACGGAAATCTTTATTGTGTTTGGCTTCTGGCTGGGAAACCAGGATAAACCAGATGGCATAATTGGAGAAAAATAAGCACCCTGTCTGTGTACATCATGTAAGCAGAGTTGAGGAAAGAATTTCTGGTAGCTTTCACAACATGGCAGTACTGACCCGACTGCTAAATACGTCCATTCTACAGGGATTCTCGATGGGCTGAGGAAAAAAAAAACTGAAGGAAATATTAATAGAAAGTATTGTTATCAGTGTTTTAAGAAGGATCAGGACAACCTTTGCCTCCAGGACAGCTTTCATCCTTTTTGTAATGCTGCTATAAAAGTCCTGAGTGACTATAGTAGGAAATGTTATAACATCGCAGAAAATGCATATAATATGAGTGCAAGTTGATATGTAAGGTTCAGATAATGAAATCATCCTTAAATATTGCAACATTAGTTTTTTTTTTCTTTGTTTTTTTATTTATTTTTATTTTTTTATTTTTAACACAGGCTATTATTTTTGCTTGTTATGCAAAGTGATGATGTAATTATTCACATTAGACAGCTGTCCAAGACCAGTGCATCAGTGTAGCCAGATTTAAGTGTTGAATTCCATCTTTAACCTCTTGAGACCCGAATGTCCTCAAACCAGGACATGTTATTTTATTCCAACTTAATTGTCTATATATACAGTATATATTCATCCTCATATACTGTAACTACTATATAATTCTTTTGCCAAGCATCTTCCTGGTTGAAGACGTTGATTACATTTTATAGTTATCAGCTATAAGTAAAGAGAAAACAGTCAGTAGAAATTGCAGTGTACACGAGTAGAGTCCAGGTCTCGGTGAGACTCTTCAACTGCCGAAAAATATTTGGTCAGCATGCTTCATTTCAGCATTCTGTCACTGTAGATTTGTAGTCTGTGATGCTGCGCACACACACACACACACACACACACACACACACACACACACACACACATAAGAACCTTGCACAGGTTATGAAGTCAATAACAGCATCACAGCACAACGACGCAAAACCATCACCTACTGGATGGGAGTGTCGATGAGAGAAGCGATCAGCTTGGGAGCATCTTTTAATCCTCTCGTGCACTTGCTAAAAAGGACCACAACAACAGCAGGTCAGCGTCCTCGTCTAGTAACCAGTGTGAACGGAGCGGGCGTGTCTGTCCACTAATGTCATGATGACTGATTGGCTGAAGTACTGGCGGTCTTCCTAGGTTTTTTTTCAACTTGGCTTATAAAATGTATGATGTTTAAAATCCACGAATCTCATCTCCAACCAATTTTTAAATTGAAAGCACACAATTTGGCAGGAGCCCACCCAATCTGGCAACACTGCTTTTGGCTTCATCTAAACATACAGTAAACCATAGAAAATAAAAATCTTTTTTCCATCGCTCAAGGATCTAGATTCTGTGCTCAAGTATGACTTTGTGCATCATCCTTGGGAATTTCCAAGCTTTCATGTAACATCTGTATGACTGATACACTTGTACACACTGTACACTGTATTGTTTGGCTTCGTGCTTCATGTTGCTTGAAAATCTTACACACCAAAAGTGCTTTAATATCTCATGCATGCTGTTACTCGGCAGCCATCCTAATACTACATCTCCCCTTTACAGCCGTGTTTGTAGGTTGTAGTGAGGTGACATTAAAGTCACTGTGTTTCATGTGCTGATGAAAGGACTGTCCTGTCTTTTCACTAAGATGGTGCATTAGCAGTTAGCGCTGCTCTCATTATGATCAGTTATTAACCTAAGTGGCCCATGGGCTTTGCCTCTGCAGTTACCAATCACTCTAGTGTCCTCGGACTGATTAGTAGCCAGGAGACTGCGCTGGATTTCCTTCTCAGATAAAACGTGCCTGTTGCTCAGGGACAGAGATTGAGTGTCTGATGGATGCGACAGCAGAGTATCAATTGTTAATCGCTATCACAGTTTTGGCCTTTTCTTAACTGATAAGGCGGAGAGCTGTAATCTCTGCACGATCCTGACCTGCGAGCATCCAGACAAGCCTCGGCAAAGAAAAATATATTTGTTGTTGTTGTTTTGTTTTAAATGAAGCACAGCATGAATAATCCAGCTAAGAAATTTAAAAATCTAAAAATACACAAGCTCAGTGTGGGGAACCTTTTTATTATATCTCGTCCTCATCATGTGTGTCCTCATCATGTGTTTCTTAAATAAGTTACCATTCATCACTCACACTCGCACTACTTTTACATAATAGCTGAGCTAGAACGGGATGAATGTTAGGATCATTACTGAGGGTCACACAATGACCTCAATCATCATTTAGCCTCCAGTGTGCAAAGAAAATAAAGTAATACACAGGTAGACTGCGTTGATTCGGATTAGTTTGACGTTACGGAGCAGTTTATAACACAATATATTAGTTTTACTGTTTTAAAATAATGGCATGAGGGTGATGAAAGATTGCAGTAGTGCTGTAAAGCAGACCTTTTTATACAGAGTTCTCTTTTTAGACGACTTTCATTTTTAGACTGCGATGGGTCTCCAGTGTGCAGAGTCCAGGAGAAAGACAATTCCTGGTTTAATAACTTCCTGCTTTTAACACTTTGAATTATTGTGCTGAAGCGTCTTGCTTTTAGTTTATGACATTGTGCTATTAATTGTAAAGTGACCTTGAGTAGTCGTCATATAAACTCTATTATTATTATTTGTAAGAGGTGTAAAACAGGAAGTTTGAGGTTTTAAAAAAGGTTCTCGACATTTCAGCTAGAGGTATTAAAAAAGGTTCTCGACATTTCAGCTAGAGCAGTAACACACACACACACACACACACACACACACTTTGGGGAAGCTCTGAGACCTGTACTCAGTAATTAAAGAAACAGTAAAATGATGGATCTTTAAGAGTAAAGCTAAACTTTGCTTGTATAAAGAAATGGTTAAAATTAAGTACAGACATCCTCTAGTTCCTGCTACCATGCAGTGCTGGGCGAAATACACAAATCCTGCACTTGAGTAAAAGGAGAGACCCGAGGTGTCTGATGCACAAATGTAGTGCTACTGTATGTGTTGTAGGATGTTTTGGAGTGAAATAAAGTAGCCACTAATAAAACTACTCAAGTACATACACATGAAAACTGTGCTTACTGTAAGTACTGTAACAAAGTAGATGTACTTGGTTTCCTTCCACCTCTACTGCTATTGTAGATCTGATCTGTTTTATAGTTACTGTATATCTACACTGTTTTATTAATCTACTCATAACTAAGTGTGATTTCTCTTTAAACATCACCTATATACACCTGTGATTTCTCTCAAAGCAGTAATCCAATATTTATGAGCTGCTGTTGCGTGTCAGATTGTCAGCACATGCAGTCAGGACCGTAAATATTAGGACACTTACAGAATGAGAGCTACTACTTTAATTTATTATAGTTGTAGCTTTTTAAATTTAAGAAGATTTACGTCCAGTGTGGTGTTGAAACCACTGCAAGCTTTATACTTGGCTGCTCAGAATGTTTTCTAGTGAACTGCCTTGGTTCTCCTTTCCCAAAGTAGACCGAAGTTAGTGATTCAAATGAAAACCCTGGTGTGTGTGAGCAGCCAGAATGCCGTCGCGTTAGTAAACATGCCGTTTGTCTCGTCACCTCCTGTCTGTGCGAAAACACGAACACTTGCGACTTTTGTGTTCCCGTGGCACACTTTCAGGATTGTTAATACACTAGTTTGATATTTTCAAAATACACTTAAGAAGTTCATGTAGAGTACAGAATGTCAGCTGTAATATAGAGGAATTACTAATGGGAACATGAAAAAAACTTCATTTAGTTTTAAACAACTAGAGAAATGACTGCAGAAGCAGAGAGGCCAAGATAATAATGATAAAAAAATAATAATAATAAATAAATAAAACAGTCCCACACTCCCTTCACACTTCATTAAATGTGCCATCCAAGTTATATTGTTTTATTGAACATAGTTTTACATAATGTCCAGTAGTCTGTAGAAATAGCTTCAAACTACGAACGTTTAGCCTGCTTCCCTTACCATCTGCTCACTGTGACTGTACCCGAGTCGTCTCTTACACAGCACATATGCGTCGAGTGGCATTCAAGTCAAGCCGGGACTTGTGATTACATTTCTTGTGAATTAAGACACAAGCACAGTACAGTGATGAGAATCTTAGTAAAACATTTGAATGGTGTAAGTATTTTAGAGAAGGCCGTATGTCTGTGAATGACGATCCTGGGCGCGGTGGATCGGAGCACACTGCAGTGAACATTTAGCAAAACGCCTGATCCTTGAATATCGACAGATAACCTGTCGCCAGCTTGTGGAAGAGACGCACGTGTCTGTGGGAACTGAACACACAATCGTTCACCGACACCGCTTGCACAGGCAGGCCGGTCCAGCCTTCAGCCAGTGGTGGAAAAAAAAAAAACTAATTACGTTTGCTTGCATTGCTGTAACTGAGTAGATATTTTTGTGTACTTATATTTTTAAGTATCCTTTTACTTAAGTATCTGTTACTGGGTAAAAAATGTAAATAAAAACACAAGGGGAAAAAATCTCTGGCTCCCATCTACTACAGTACGCAGTGCCGAGGATGCTGCAGTGAATCTGTTTGAAATGTCGTGTGTCGCATTCCTGTCACATTTTCTTACTGCACCTCAATTTGTAAAGGCGTTCCTTTACTTAACAAACACCTCATTTGAGATTTATAATCCACAGGAAAGACGCCCATTCCACACTTTGTTTAAAAAATTACTTTTACTCTGAGTAATTTTTAAATGAGCTGCTTTTTACTTTGACTTGAAGAGATTCTTAGACTGGTAATTTAACTTTTGCACTGAAGTAATATTTCAACAAAGTAGTCGTATTTTACTTACTTGCATAGAATATTTTACTACTCTATTAACCTCTCGCACCGTCATACTGAGAGTACTTTCTACAATGATGGTTTCCAAGCACCAGTGATGCGCTGAGATAAGTAGATTCGTGTAGCAGGAGATTATATAGAGAAAGAAATGCAATTTTTTTTCTTACTCTGTATTCTGTAATTCTGCACAATCAAAAGTCCCGGTTTCACTTGAACGCCCCTCGTACAATAGAGGATTCGATAAGACCATTATCTTTTATTTAAAGCTTTTAGAATTGGTTTGCTATTTGTTTGTGTTCCCAGTGTAAATGCTGTTTATAATTTATGTGGTGTTAAAGGACATGTCCAAGCTGAGCTCGTGTTGCCTGAGGTCTAAACAGAAGTGTGAATCATGAGTGTAAATGAAGCAAGGGAAGAGGGATGGATTTGATGCTGCTATGAAATATCACCTCAGTGACGTTCCAGAAGCGATGATCCGAACAAGCAGCCAGAGAGGCATGAAGTTGATGTATGAATATAATAGATGTTTGTGGATGTGAGCGCGCTGCGCGTGTTTTTTTATTTATTATTTTTTTTAAACAGTTTGCAAATTTGTCATAAATGCCATGCATTGTGAAATAGTGTTTATACCAGGTCTTTTTGATCCCTTACATAAGTACAACGGCGTATATTTCACTCGTGTGTGTGTGTGTGTGTGTGGTTTATACCATGTTTCTGCCTTCATTCCATTACAGGATGTTCGTAGGAGTCCTAGCGTTAGCGCCTACCTCACGTTGCCTACACACAGTAGAGAGAGAGAGAGAGAGAGAGACGATGCCACTTCAGTAACAAAGGCATGCTTCCTGCTATTCAAGTGGAGCGAGCTCTCTTCCTGTTGGAGATAAAGAAGATAAAGAAGCGCAGCCGATAACACATGCTGCACGCGCTCACACATGCACATTCACACATTCTGAGCCAGCGTTCATCTTTCGGCTCTCTGCAGGAGGAGCTGGTTTCAGTGCAGAGTTGCTTAAATTCGTCTGCAGCTACTCGTGCACACAGTCGGGGTTGTGATCTCTGCAGGAAGTCGCAGTAGCACGTACGACAGTCTTCACAGGAACACTCAGGACAGGAACTAGCATCAGGGTTGGCATATCGCTTGACATCGCTTTATTCCATTTAGATTTTCATGTAAGGGGGAACTAATAGGACGTAACGCTTTGAGCTTCAGGAGTGTCTGAAACAAATGTTTGCGTTCTTAACCTGTCCTTATGCGCACTCTCTCTCTCTCTCTCTCTCTCTCTCTCTCTCTGTTGTCTGTTCTTCATGCTAGCCGAGTTGGATGCTGAACACGCCCAGAAGGTCTTGGAGATGGAACACGCACAGCAAGCGAAGCTAAAGGAGAGACAAAAGTATTTCGAAGAGGCGTTTCAACAAGACATGGAGCAATATCTGTCCACTGGCTACTTACAGATCACTGACCGGAGAGGTTAGACCTTCACATGTGCTTCTCTCTCTCAAGCTGACTGCTTTTTAATCCTCTTGTGCTGAACAGATTTGGGAATTGCAGAGACTTTCATCATGAGCTAATGCCCGAGCCTGTCAGTTCTAACGTGCACATGCAGTAGACTACAGACTGGAGTATAAAGTACTGCGCATTTCTCTGCTTAAATATTAAAGAGTGGTAATGCTGTATAAAGTGGGAGCATAATGGAGCTCTGATCACAATGTAGTGCCATTTAAATTGACTGTCTCATCTTTCTTGTCTCTTTCTCGATCATGCTACTATCCTGCTCTCTCTGAGGTACGCTAAAGCTTCACCTGATCTACAGTATGCATGGAATTAAAATCGTATTGTATCGTCTTGTATCGTATCGTACATCCTTTATACCTTACCCATAATCCCTCATGCCTGACTGCCATCTAATAGATACCTGTACTTCTAACATCCTATAGGTTTTCTAATTTCATTCTAAAGTCTAAATAGCTCTTTCATCTCTCACTACACACTCCAGCACCTGTTCGACATTTTATTTATTGTACCTTTGTGTGTGTTATAAGGAAAGTTTCATGATTGCACGTTTGAAGATGAATAAAAATGGCTTAAAGAACTGTTGTGTGTGTGTGTGTGTGTGTGTGTGTGTGTGTGTGTGTGTGTGTGTGTGTGTTTCTGGACAGCATATCCAATAGGCAGCATGTCCTCCATGGAGGTGAACATAGACATGTTGGAGCAGATGGATCTCACAGACGTGTCTGACCATGAAGCTCTGGATGTTTTCCTCAATTCTGGTGCTGATGAGAGCAGTCCTGTGTCTGCAGTCAGAGGTAATATCAGCTGTAATGCGCACGGTATCAGAACTGAAGTGTGTGTTTCTTGCTGTAATGACTTTACGCCTCTGGAGTGTTTGTTTGCTGTAGCCATTTAAATGAGCTGCTAGTTAATCAGTATATCCATACAGTAAAAACTTATATTATTAATATAATCATAATAGTATCCTATAAATATTTTAATACTTAATTTATTGCTATACGTTTTATATATTTATATAATATAGGTACATCATACTATTTTTCTTTTCCTGAAGTGTGTATAAATTTTTTTGGCAAATTTTTTTTTCTTGTATACTTATTATTTGTTATGCAATAATAATATATTTCATATACTATATTATTTTATCTATTGATAATATATTATTATTATTAGATACTGTATTATAATAATAGTAATAATGATTAATACTTAATGATAAACTTATTATTTGTAATTATTTCCTTTATTACTGTATCAGTCTCTCACATAGTTGTGCTTCAGTTCATTGATGTTTTTGAGCATTAAGCATTAAAGTTCCGCCGCAGCTTTTCATTTAGTTTGAGGTCTGGACTTTGGTCTGATTAGGCCATTTCAAAACGTTGATTCTTTTATTTTTCAGCCATCAGATTTACTGCTTTGGATCATTGTCCTGTTGCATGACCCAATTGTGACTAAGCCGTAGCTGTTGGACAGATGGCTTCACATTTGCCTCTAGAATCCTCTGTAGTTCCAAAAGTCTTGTGGTTTGTGAACCTCAGTTGTGCCTCCAAGCCCTTTATAGACAGAAGATGCTTATATATAGGGTTGGGGTTTGGCTCTGTGTGTGTGTGTGTGTGTGTGTGTGTGTGTGTGTGTGTGTGTGTGTGTGTGTGTGTGTGTGTGTGTGGACTTTGCATATTCTCTCTCCCGGTGCAATGTTGGTTTTCTCCAGGTACTCCGCTTTCCTCACATAATCCAAAGACATGTTGTAGGCTGATTAACTTTTTTAAATTGTCCAGAGTGTAAGTCAGGGTGAGTGGATGATCTTCAGGCCCCTGCAACCCTACACAAGATTACAGGTGTGGGATATGGATGGATAGATGGGTGGACTATGGTTGGCTATTTGATTAAGGCGTGGGTTAATGGAGTTGGCGGGCAACTATATCACCTAAACTCAATGGACGGGTTCTTGCCTGTGTGTTTTGTAGATTAATAAAACCCTTAGTGCTCAAGTGGCACAGATATACAGTAGGTCAATGACAATAAAAAAGTGATTATATGGAAGCCTTGATGGTGTGTTTTCACGGGCAGATTTCAGACTTCAAACTGTGTTTTTTTTTTTTTTTTCAGATATGTCAGTCAGAACAAAAGTTATCATTACTTCATATCATTTAAGGATACATTTTACTCTACCAGAATTATGGGAACGAGGTTGCATATCACCATTTTATTTAGTTATATATAAAATATATTATAATATAAAACTATACAAACATGTGGTCATGTGTATCTGTGCTACTTCTTAGCCTGTGACATTTTAAAACTTTTTATAAAGTGTAAATATATATATACACTCACCTAAAGGATTATTAGGAACACCATCTTCGAAATGTACTTCTATTACATTATAGTAACTGGTCCACAAATATTAGCAGTGTGCTTTTTTTTTTTTTTGGTTCAGTGCCCCTTTCTTATTCCACTTCCCACAGGTCCATTAACACTGGAGTTGTATTGGATTCAGTGTATGCACTGATTCAGCAGCACGGTGTCTTAGTGTTTCCTCCAGGGACCCCGGTTTCCCCTACAGTCCAAAGACATGCAGTGGAGACTCGTTGACATTTCCAAATTGCCTGTAGTATGCGAGAGGATGTGCGAGTGTGTGTGTGTTCTGTGGTTTGCAAAAGGTTAGTGTTCTAGGCAGTGTACAGTACAGTATCTTCCGCTTATTGCATTGACTGCAGGGATGATGTCATTGGTCACTGCAGCCAATCATTGAATAACAAAGATTGTTTATGACGAACAGATGGATAGATTAATTCATCTCAAATAACTGCATTCGTCTGGACTGGATTTGTATGGCTTAAGTAACAAATTTGTTTTTCTATTTTGTAAAATATTGCCAACTTGCTTCATTAGAAAATATTAGACAGTTACAGATAAAAAAAATACGCACACACTCATATGTCTGCAGTTCCTCCAGAGAGCAAATTGAAACTTTAAATTTGGTTTCTAAACTCGCTTTTAAACACTTTTACTAACTTGTAAAAGTTTAAAAACTTTAAACACTTGTACTAATTATAGTAGTATTGAGAACCGGCTATTTGTGAGTTATGAGCTAATAAGACCATTTTAAACTGAAGTGTATGTTAACGCCGTGTTGTGGTGCAGCTCCAGATGCCGAGATCAGCCTGAAGGTTCCGAGCCACACAGATCTGAGGCAGAACGTCTCGTCCGTCTCCTCCTCCTGCACGGACTCGTTCAGCGGCGTCACAGAGGGACCGGATGAGGAGGACGAAGAAGCCAGCGATGAGAGCAGTGACCCCGGACACTCGCCCCTGGTTCAGTGCGACGAGGAGGAGGTGCAGGCTGACACGACCCTCGTGGGCCTCCAAGACGTTGAGGAGGGACCTAAAAACTCGGATGATAGCGACACAGGCACCTCTGTGCCTTCAGAGGAAAGGAAAAAGGAGTAAAGGTCTGCTCAGACTACTGAACCAGAGACGGCGCAGACTGAAGCCGAGTGCTCTGAACTCTGAACCCCAGATGGAGTTTTGAGGTGCTCTGACTCTCACAATCTTCCTGCTTAGTTTTTTATTTTTTATTTTTTTTTCTGTTCAGCACTGTGACTTGACTCAAGAAATCCTGCACATTGTATCTCACGTCTAAGTATTATATAAAAAAGCCTGCAGCATCTCAAAGAAATAAATCTATACTTGTTATACTTGCTCGAAACAATTTCACACGAACACACTGAACTCTGGAGCGCGGCAAAACAGAATAAACTACAGTTCATACAGTATAAACTACAGTTTTGCAGTTTAACAATATAAATCACATCGAATGCATTTAGAGTTTTGATGCATTTGGTGAGTTTTGATCAAATTTTTCCTTGTCTTTCTGAGCTTCTGAATAAACTACCTGTCAATGTTTAGATGGTTGGTGTCGAACGCAGAGGGCGTGTGCAGCTCTGTCGGACTCCCTAAAGGAGATGAAGTCAGTCATAAAAACTGAAGTGAAAGGAAGGCAGAGAGAAATGAAGAAATAAACGAGAACCAACAGCCAGTTCTTTTTATATCATTTACAGACTGGACGGCTGGATGGAGACGCAGCAGAAAGTCTGAGCAATGTTACGCAGTGTTTCATTTTAAATCCACAGCTGCCAGACATTATGCTTCAGCTGGTGCGTTTACAATTTTTGACCCCTGCAGCTTTAAGTTTTTCAGCAGCTGGAGAAGCTGAAGGGGGACAAAGACGCTGGATATGAAAGATGGACTTGATATAGTATATACGATATAGTTGTATGTGCATCTGGACGGCAGTATGGATCGACCGTTTATACTGTACATACAGCTGCGTGTACGAGCCAAACAATTCTGCTCATTGTGGTTAAACATCAGTTTACCCAATATGTGTTTTACTCTTATCCTCTTAGTATTGGGCTCTCCCATCCACCACCAGTGTGCAAAATTAGTTCTTTTTCCCTGGCCACTAGGACCGCACTAACAAGAGGCATATAATAATGAACTTATTATTTTAATGTTAACACGCTCACTGAAATACATTTTACAGTCACAAGTTTGTGAACACTGCGACCATTACACTCAAATACACTTTGTGAACATCCTCCGCATTTCTGAGAAGGCTTTGCACTAGATTTTGGTTTTGGAGGGGATTCACTCACTCGCTCAGCCACACAAGCATTATCATGTGTTCAGTGGGGTTGAGGTGCACAGCGAGTAGAAGCGCATGTTTACTCTGAAGGAAAATAATCAGAGATAATCAGTATAACGGTGTAGTTTCGTTTGTGGCCTGTAATGGTCTGGTGTCCAAAAACATTTGGACATGTTTATATACTGCCTGAAAAAGAAAGAAAGAAAGAAAAAAAGTTGTACACTATGTTGTTGTTTGACCGGTTTGATTATGGTTCACAATATGGTGGTTAATTCATATGTGAAAATGATTTTTTTAATAATCTGAGACCTGGAACATGCCGGTGTTATGAGGAAAGAAAATCTCCATAGTTGTGATGATGGTGATTTGGTCGTTCAGTACATTCAGGTCGTCAGCTGACTTCATTTTATTGCCACATTACGTTGCTAAGGCCACTATGCATGATGGGAGCATGGCTTCATGCGCTGACAGGCGCGTCATCCCTTCTTCCCCCGACACACCAGTCCACATGACCAAAGTCCAACCTTTATGCCCCCTTTATTTCCTCATTAGGGTAACTAACAAATGTTTTATTTTTATTTTTTATTTTTATACAGTACACACAGCTGTTTAGTCCCAATCATGTGAAATTTAGTTATAGTGTGTGTGTGCGCGTGTGTAAATGCTCTTACTTTCAACATTTTAAGTTCTCTCCAATCACGTCGTTCATGATGATTTTTCTTTTCTTCCTTGACGGTTGTTACCAGTTCAGAACGATCCTTTCAGGTTTTAATAAAGTATTGGGCGGTTCTTAATACAACTGTGGTTGTTTTAATGTTTTCTTTTTTTAAAAACGCAGGAAATCACTTCACTCTTATGAAACTGACACTTTTTTCAGCGAAGCAGCGTAGCCTAGCTAATTATAGCCAGAAAGTGTCCAAGCACACACACCTGTCAGCGTAATTCCCCTAGCCATATTTTACAATACAAATGAGTTCAGGCAATAAATGTTACTGTTTCACACGGATACACCATAATCAAGCCGTAAAAAATTGTTAGCAGTGAGGGGGACAGTAAACCTCCGTCTGTAAATCTTTTCTCCAGCAGGTCTAATCAAAGTGACACACTTTTGCAGAGCAGTTTTGGTGTGATGTCGCATGTTCACGTGTTAATAACAGCGTGTATGTTTTGTGTGGTACTGATTTTGCTGCTTAAACTGTGTCCTGAACATACTGTACACGCCCGAAACGTGAACACAACTCCAGCTGTCACCAGTTCTGTCATTAAACTGAAGTATAATACCATGTAAAATTGTGTAAAACTATGATGGGCGTTCAAGTCAAACCAGGACTTTTAAATCTTCGTTCGTGAGAAATTTCATAAGTGACATGTACAGAAGACTTGAGCACAGGACGGTGATGAGACTCTTAGCCACAGTAAGACGGTGCAAATCTTTTAAAGAAGGCCGTAGATCCGTTCCCAGGCGAGGTGGCTCGTAAACACTGCAGGCGTTCCCGTGAACGTTCAGCCGGATAACTTGTGGAAGAGACACATCTGTACACACGATCAATCACAAACACCACTTGCACATTACAGGAACTCGGCAGGGAGCTGATACTAAACCCCCCCCCGTACAGTCCGGACCTCAGTCCAGGCCATTTCCACATGTTTGGGAGGCCAGCGTTTTTAGTCATGAAGCAGGTAGGCTGACCGTGGCTCTGACGTACAGAGAAAAGTTTCTACCTTGATGGTGTCCAAGCACTAGTGCAACACAGTACATTAGTGTAGCAGAGGATTATATAGCGAAATAAAGACAGTTTTAACACTCATAATTCTGCACGATCAGAAGTCCCGGTTTGACTTGAACACACGCCATATATTCATATTCTCAATGAGCACACAATCAATCATTAGACAAATAAAAAAAATTAAAAATTTTGAAGGATTGACAGTGATTTGTTTATTACAACAAAATTATACAAACCTAAAAAGTAAAAAAGGCCAGTAACCAAAACAACACTAGAAGATTGAAGACTGAGAATCAACGCTTATAAATAAAAAGTAAGCCAAGCAAGAATTTTACGGTAGAAAACAGGGGAGAAGTGATCGGAAACATTTTAAGGCCATAAAAAAAGTTTACAACCACATTTGTTTGGAAACACTGTTCAGTTATACTATGCTCAAACACCAGTCTTTTGGAGGAAGAGGTGTGAAGGGTGTGTGTGGAGGAGGAGGAGAGACATCTAGGCAGGACTACGGGACTTCATTACAGTCAGTGCATTATGATAAGCTACTACATGGTAAAAGACTTTTTTTTTTTTTCCCTTTCGATAAAAAAGTAAAGATAAAAAACTAGGGCTCACCACTATTACGTACTTATTCAGTGATTAAGCAGCACTTTTCCCCCCGTATGTCACAACAGCAACCCTGTGAACATCTAAACTCATAGAGACGAAGAAAGCAACATGGGAATAAGGCTTTTTCTTCATCGTGGCTTCCTCGTCGGAACTCGTACACCTTTCTCTCAAAAGGCTTCCTTTTAGGTGACAAAATGTATCGGCATATAAACATTTCCAAACGTTTGCATTAGACTCTAATGTTATAATAGTTATTCTATGTAAACAAAAGCATATTCTTTATAAAGGAGGGAAGGAGGAGATATTCTACACGGTCGGGAGGGACACACACACACACACACACACACACTAATCACCAATCACAAAGGCTGAACCAGAGGAACGAGACTTAATGGTGAAAAGGGAAAGTGCTTCTTAACTATTTCAATAGCTTTAATTGCTTAAAATAGAGGTACAAACTGCTCCGGGCATCAGCTTTAATTCTAGTTGTTATCAAACTTGCTTATTTCAGATTGAATTTAGTTTGGAAAAAGGCCTCAAAATGTGCTTCGAAAATGAGTCCAAATGCATCAGCAAGGCCTTCAGAAGATGTGCAGTAAAAAAAAAAAAAAAAACACTAACAAGATCAGAATCACACGCCTTCATATACCACAGGGAGAAAAAAAGTGTTTAGTATATATTTATAGATTTATAGATTTATATATATTTCTATTTCTCAGTATATCAGGCTACTAATAACTAGTGTTTATTGTATCTGACATTAAAGGGGGCTTGATCGTACAGGTCTCATACCATAAATAAAACTATCCACATGGGTGAGCGCGTGAGAAACAGCCTGGAAGGCCTTATGGAAGATTTGACACTACAGCACCAGTTCAACACAAATGGTACAGTATAGGATATATTCATATTTATGTATATTTATATTTAACTTGAACGCTGAAACAACTCAAAAATACTCTAAACAAAAATGCAAAGAAAAAAAAATCATAAACGCAATCTCAGTACTAGTGCAAAAAGGATTTGTGTGTGTGATCGGGCTCCTCAGTCTCACTCAGCTGTCCCTAACATCTGTGTTCCGTACTATGTAGTGTGTGTGTGTGTGTGTGTGTGTGTGTGTGTGTGTGTGTGTGTACAGTATGTGTTGACTTCCCATACATTCAATTCTTTTTAATGCCTCCTGCTAATAACTATGCATATCTAATATAAAAGTACCCCATGATGTCATGTCAGACTTTTAAACCGCGTGTTTCGTATCTTTCCACCGCGACGCCGTAGACGTCGTAGGGACGCGCCAAAGTGAACTGGGACTGGAGTGGGCTGGACGGCCAGCGTGAAGTGTGACGTCAGGGATGAGGGAATGGTCGAACGGTTTGGTCAGGACAGTTTGGTGTGTTTCGAGGCAGAGCGTGAGAGCGAGGCCTGGTTGGGGCTCTTGTTCCGCGGACTTCGTTTTGCTGGTGGCGTACTCGAAGAAACTGCTTTCCGCTTCTCCCCAGCCCTTTCAGACGTTTTCCCACACACCTGATTCACCAGACTGTCGAGTTGCTCCTGCAGGACAAGACACGGGACAGGCGGCGCGGTTAGCGTGAAGCGCCGTGTGCAGAGATAAGACAGCACACTGGTTCTACTGGTATTAACACTTTACATGCATCATAAACCAGGAGCGGACAACTCACTAGCACAGGTGCCTGGAACAAGCAGGACATACAGTGCCGTGCAAAAGTATTCATACCCTCTGAACTTTTCCACATTTTGTCACGTTACAGCCACAAACGTGAATGTATTTTATTGGGATTTTATGTGATAGACCAACACAAAGTGGCCCATAATTGTGAAGTGGAAGGAAAATTATTTTTCTAAATCTTTTACAAATAAGTATCTAAAAAGTGTGGTGTGCTCTATTGTGTATCTACAATACATGAAATTTTAGCCCATTCCTCTTCCTCTGCAAAATAGCTCAAGCTTAGTCAGATTGGAAAACAGCAATTTAAGTCTGGGCCATTCTAACACATGAATATCATTTGATCTAAACCAATCCATTGTAGCTCTGGCTGTATGTTTAATGTCATTGTCCTGCTGGAAGGTGAACCTCCACCCCAGTCTCAAGTCTTTTGCAGACTCTAACAGGTTTTCTTCTAAAATTGCCCTGTATTTGACTACATCCATCTTGCCATTAACTCTGCCCAGCTTCCCTGTCCCTGCTGAACAAACATCATATCCAGAACATGATGCTGCCACCATCATCCACAGTGTTAGGTTTTTCTCCACACTTTTTTTTTTTTTTTTTTTTGCATTTACGAGTTTTAGTTAAATGTTGGTCTCATCTAGCCAGAGCAACTTCTTCCACATGTTTTCTGTGTCACCGACAAGGCTAAAGGCCAGATTTGTTTAGAGCACGACTAATACTGTAGTTGTCCTGTGTACAGATTCTCCCACCTGAGCTGTGGATCTCTGCAGCTCCTCCAGAGTTACCATGGGCCTCTCGGCTGTCTCTCTGATTAATGCTCTCCTTGCCCGGCCTGTCAGTTCAGGTGGACGGCCATGTCTTGGTAGGTTTGCAGTTGTGCCGTACTCTTTCCATTGTCAGATGATGGATTGAACAGTGCTCCGTGAGATGTTCAAAGCTTAGAATATTTTTTATAAATGAACCATGCTTGTAACTTCTCCACAACTTTATCCCTGACCTGTCTGCTGTGTTCCTTGGGCTTCATGATGCTGTTTGTTCACAGAACAATTCAGTTTTACAGAAACTGAATTAGACACAGGTGGACTCTATTTAATAATTAGGAGACTTCTGAAGACGAGTGGATTTCCACTGGATTTTAGTTAGTGGTGTCAGATTAAAGGGGGCTGAATACATACGTCACGTCACAGTTTTCAGATTCTTATTTGTAAAAAATCATTCATCAGTTTCCTTCCACTTCACACTTACAGTATGTGTCACTTTGTCTCATATATAAAATCCCAATAAAGTGCAAATTATGTTTGTGGTTGTAACGTGACAAAATGTGAAAGGGGTACCTGAGCTGTTGGTTAAAAAATTAGCACTTGGCTTTGAGAAGGCAGTTTTTCATATACCAACCAAATGAAGAAAAAAATGATTATACTTTCACAGTAATTATCAGCGGATATATCTGTAACACATTCCAGTTTAGTGGTGGAGTGAGACTAACAGTGTGCGCTACGCCCTTAACCGCCTCTGCTCCAGGAGAATGTAGAGTACAGTATGTCGTGCTCCGACCCAAACCTTCTAATAAGCTGCGCTATAAAGTAATAAAGGTCTTCTTTGGCTTACTAAAAAAACAACACAATTATGCAGCACAAAACTTTCAGCATTCATTAGACATCTTGGGTAACTTCATATATAAAGAGCTCTCTGTTCTTTGGGGTCAAAGTAGCTTAATCTGTTAAATCTGATGGGATGGCTAATGGATTTAAAGTTTGTCCACTCCTGATTTCCAAACTCACTCTGTGCATCATCATCATCATCATCATCATACACTTAATTAATCCAGTTATTAGTAAAGAAACCAATTTTACCTTGACGTCACTGTTTTAATTGTGTTAAGACATGAGACATTACACTCAACATAAACTCACTTCATGTACTACTGGGTATTATATCACGAAACTAGGAGGTAAATCATTAATGATAAATACAATGAAGATGTACAGTATATAGACTGCCAGGCCAAAAAAAGTCACCATCTCAGAAGGATCAGATTACTGGGTTGCATCAAGCAAAGACAACAACTAGGGAGATATTTTGAGAATCTTGAAATTAATTAAATTGGGTTAAGACATTAAGGGCTTCAAGACATTAAGCATAGACCCGAACCATTAATTATTAACCTTGTGGGTGGAAATCACTTGGTGAAAAAAAAATAAAACAGTAAAAAGCATAGCTAAGTTCAATAGTGAAACACACAGGATATGATGAGAACTCACAGGATTGGGATGAAACAGCACACAGCAGTGTGGCCATAAGAAAACCACTTGTTAGTGAGACTAATCAGAAAAAAAAGCTTGAATTCACATAAAGATTGGACTTGAAACGATGAAAAAAAATCATGTGGTCTCCTAAGTCCAGATTGAGCATATTACAGAGTGATGGTCAGTACTGGGAGCATGAGGAACCATGAGCTGGCCACCACATTGTGTGCTGCAATCAAAGCTTCATGTGACTGAATGAAGTCTTATAGTGTGTGACTTGTTTGACCAGGCAGTGTATTTCTCTAATATGACAGGTGGACAATTTCACATGTCAATAAACTTACCTCAGTGTAACGAAACATCATTTTCAGACCTCGGGGGGACCTGCGCTTCTGAATGTAGCGAAGTGCGCACTCCAGACAGAACACTACATTATCACTTTCATGAACCACCTGAGTTGGAAAGTAAGAACAACATAAGTAAGGACAGCATGTGGACAAAACTGAAGCAGAGAATTATTCTAGTGAAAAGCATCTTTAACTATGTCTGAGCTACAGTATAGAAGACGGGGCAAGACAAGTGTAGCATGTTCTCTACAGGTTCATCATCATTTCCTTTTATGGAGTCAAAAGACTTGTTTATGCTTCTGAGAAATGAACTGTCCGACAGAAAATCTGGAATTTGCAAACAAACTGGAATGTTGTCTTGTTCACCCATGACAAATATGAAAATGGATTAGTTCAAGGATCACCTGACCGGAACAAGCTTGAATTCAACTGGAAAATCAATCAATCAATCAATCAATCAATCAATCAATCAATCAATCAATCAATCAATAAATCAGCCAACTAATTAATCAATCAAACAATCAATCAGCCAGACAGTCAGCCAATCAAACAATTAAGTAATTAGTAAGTCATTCAATTAATCAGTCAGTCAACCAATGAATCAATCAATCAATTAATGAAACATTCAATTTATTCGTCAGTTAGACATTCAATTAATCAATCAATCAGTCAGTTAACCAATTTATCAATCAAACAGTCAACCAATCAATTAAACCATTGATTAATTAGTCAGTCATTCAATTAATCAATTAATCAAATCATGGCTTTCTCTGAAGACGTCCCTCTGTCTAGAACTCCAAACATAAATGTTAAATAAACATCTAATGTAAAACTTCACTCCATTAAGGATTTTACATATTTATTTGTTGAACTACGTTGATTATTTTAATCTGATTATTAGCCTCAGATTACACTGATCGTCTGAAATAAGTTGCTGTGGATGAACTCACTATAGAATGGACGCTGTATTAGAATCACAAGATCCAATAAACGCATCACCTCACTGGCACTACTGAGGTCTCCACAGCTCTGTGGTTCAACGTCAGTAAATTGCTTTAACAGTAAATTGCTTAAAACAGTAACACAGTAACACTGCAACACTAACATAGCAACACCGCCACTTTACTGCGCCACGAAGAGATGTGACACTCATTCCCCAACACCTGCATCTAATCACAGCAGCAGAGCTGGCCGGCGTGATCACACACTTCTGTGTTTCACACACTGACTTGCCCAAACTGCCTCATCCCCCCTATCGCCAAAAGTGCTTGTTCCAACATTCCACAGACTTTCAGATCCTGTTCAGAAGGAAGCTGGAATTGCGAGGAAAAGAACCGGTGATGTAATGCTGCTCTCAGTGACTTTATTGTTTTTCCTGCAGAGTAGCGATGTAAAATGCAAACTTACCATGGAGAGGTAGCAGAGGTGCTGGCACACCTGGCAGCGTCGGTCAGCCGTGTCTTCGCTCAGCCTGGTGCGGTGTGTTTTCTTCCTCTCTGTGGGAAACTCACCATCGGGCTGGTTTCCGTAACGGGCAGAAAGCCTGAGACCGGCATTAAAAAGCTGCCGCCGTTGGCTAATCTCTGTGTCCCTGATTATAGGAAAACAAAGCAGAAAAGAGACAGAGGACAGGCCGGGGCAGAGAAAGGGGAGAGATGGGGAGAGACGGGAAAGACAGGGGAGAGGAGAAGAGAGACGGAGGAGAGAAAGGAGAGAGATGGGGAGAGACAGAGGAGAGGAGAGGAGAGACAGAAGAGACAGCGGAGAGAAAATGGAGAGAAAGGGAGAGAAAAGGAGAGAAAGAGTAGAGCAGAGACGAAAGAGACAGCAGAGAGAAAGGGGAGAGGAGAGGAATGATATGGGAGGAGAAAGGGGAGAAATTGGGAAAGACAGGAGAGCAGTGCAGAGACAGCAAAGAGACAGTGTAGACACAGGAAGATGAGAACAGATGTCATTGCGTTTGTGTGAAAGTGGGATCTTAGCTTTAAAGTATTAATTTAAAGCCTAAGACTGTTGTGAGCCTGAGACAGTTGTGAGCCTGAGACAGTTGTGAGCCTGAGACTGTTGCAGTCAGCAGCAGGTTTAGCGCTTACCTGTACTGAGACTTTAAACCCACCTGAGATCGAGGATAAGTGAAGAAGCTGCATTCAGAAGATGTTTGTTTTCCTGTCTGGGTTCAGACGTGACGATCTGGCAGAGCAGTTTCTCTGTGGAAAACGGTTCCTCTATGCGTCTTCTCTTTAAGTCCTGCAGAGCAAAAAGAAAAGAGAGAGAGAGAGAGAGAGAGAGAGAGAGAGAGAGAGAAAAACACACACCATATGGTGAAGCAGAAAAAGCAGGACGTCGTCCAAATCCACATCACATAGGGGGAGACGTGAATAACTCGGCTTACTTGCTACGAGCTGTTCTCTTTTCCTCTTTAAGAGAGACACTCACCTTCGCTGCCTCATAGCCCAACTTCATCCACTCAGCTGTGGCAAAATGCACTGTCTCAGACACACTATAGCCACAACACACCTTGGACACGAAGGTCCCTGGGAAACACACCATGAACTGGCCGCTCTGCTGCACCGTCCGGTGCACCTTCACCCCTTCTCGACGTAGCACCTCTGGAGAGATCTGTGTTGAGAGAGAGAGAGAGAAAGAGAGAGAAAGAGAGAGAAAGAGAAAGAGAGAGAGAGTTTCAGCATCAGACTGTTCGACCTTCACCACGTGGTCTTTACAGTCAGCATCTTACCATTATGTTCTTCTCCAGCATCTCGAGCCCGGGGGTTCCGTTGGCCTGCAGCAGTGTGTGAACTACTTTGTCAAGTTTTGACATCTCATCGGCAGGAATACAGTACCTGCACAAGACATCGCCGTGATCAGAAAGATGCAGCGTTTATGAGCGTTTCCTGAGAACAGCTGGCCAAATGTTTTTGATTTACGTATTCTACACATTTTTTTTCCTACAAATCTATCATTTATAATCGACTGAGTTTCAGTGCTGAGAATAACAATCCTTGATCTCATTCTTTCTTTATGTTGGGATTCTTCGCAGGGGACTGTGATTATCTGTCATGCTCTCACACTCCACAAGTATTGAAACAGCAAGGACAATCCACTCGTTCTTGCTACACACTAAGGACATTTGCAATTGAGGGGGAAAAAAAATCAGCTTTAATTTCCTGATATTTAGATCTAGATATCTCGATGTGATGAGCAACTTAGAACATAAATTTTTAGGTAAGCAAAAATAACGGAACAACTGGACTTTTAGAATAAAATAAACATTTTTATGTTTGTAACATGCTTGCAACAACTGCATCAAGCCGGTTTCACTGGCGTGCTTTTCTCCCATATACAGCTCATATACAGATTTATCTTGTATAGTGAATGGAGCGTATCCCAGGAGGCCTAGGGGACGGGGTACGCAATCGGAAAGGGTGCCGATTCTAACCCGGACGCGATAGTGCTAACCAATAGCCACCCTGTCGCCCCTGCAAGTCATGTGTTCCAATATTTAGTTTTTTTTAACACATCTAGATGTAAATATCTAAAAATGAAGACTAAAGTTTTGTTCTATTATCCCAATCATTGTTTAGTCTCGCCCCCCCCCCCCCAAAAAAAAAAACAAAAAACTTGCTGCCATTCCAATACTTTTGGAGAGGAGAGTAAATGCAGTAGATTTCCTAAATACAATTTACAGTCAGAAGTCGAACACTTCTGTATCCGTAAGAAAATCCTTTTCATTGCTCATGAGGAAGAAAAATAAAATTTCCTCAAAAACACATTTAATTGCCAGGAACAGTGAATTACAGTGAATCAGCAGAGTTGTTTTAAAAGCGAGAATAAATAAAGCTAAAGTAAATGGTGTCAAAATATTGAAGAGACTGGAGCAGACACGGGTAACAAATAGCTGTAATTATATAATTATATAATTACATTCAAATAAAAATCCCCAGCAGCTCATTAGAAGAGATTGATTTCTAACCTGTTACTTTTATGACCACTGAGTAATCACAAGTCCAAACTGCTCGTGTTATTCTTCTAGCAGTCCGAACATGACAAACTGTCATCACTCAGGATAATACTACGTCATATCTGTATATTCTTACTCTTCTTAATTTGATGTGATTCATAATTATTATGTGATGAATGAGATGGTCAGTGACTGCAGGTTTTAAACGGTGGGGAAACTCAGGGTAGAGTTGGGCAGCTTCATTCTGCGCGCGCTGCAGGGGATCGTCACACTAGTGGAGAACGGCAGAGAGAGACGGGAATTTACTTTTACAATTTTTGCTACGAATCGTTTATGAATTCGCTAATCGTGATGGCGATCTGGCGGTTCACAGGGGTGACCCGCGGCACAGACACGTACAAAGGACAGTATTGGTGCTGATCGAATGTTTTTAATGTTATACATATAATACAGAAAATGTGTGTGACAAACAAGCTACTTCTGAAGGTTACGCCACATGGAAGTGACCGATCTCGCTTCCCTAAAAATTTCAGCCGTTTTGGAGAGATGATTTTATATGAGCCCCAAAAATGACATTTTTCAGTGTTATAGCGTCTCCCCTCAAACAATAATCATTAAAAATGCAAATTATTCATATTTCTTTATGAGTATCGATACTAAAATCGGTGTAAGCTTCTAGCATAGGGCCTGTAAAAAAAAAAACTGCTGCCAAAATTAATGCATTCTGTGCAAAATTAAGGATTTTCCCCCAAAAAATCTGTATCCAAAAAATCTGACCACTGAGTAATCACAAGTCCAAACTGCTCGTGTTATTCTTCTAGCAGTCCGAACATGACAAACTGTCATCACTCAGGATAATACTACGTCATATCTGTATATTCTTACTCTTCTTAATTTGATGTGATTCATAATTATTATGTGATGAATGAGATGGTCAGTGACTGCAGGTTTTAAACGGTGGGGAAACTCAGGGTAGAGTTGGGCAGCTTCATTCTGCGCGCGCTGCAGGGGATCGTCACACTAGTGGAGAACGGCAGAGAGAGACGGGAATTTACTTTTACAATTTTTGCTACGAATCGTTTATGAATTCGCTAATCGTGATGGCGATCTGGCGGTTCACAGGGGTGACCCGCGGCACAGACACGTACAAAGGACAGTATTGGTGCTGATCGAATGTTTTTAATGTTATACATATAATACAGAAAATGTGTGTGACAAACAAGCTACTTCTGAAGGTTACGCCACATGGAAGTGACCGATCTCGCTTCCCTAAAAATTTCAGCCGTTTTGGAGAGATGATTTTATATGAGCCCCAAAAATGACATTTTTCAGTGTTATAGCGTCTCCCCTCAAACAATAATCATTAAAAATGCAAATTATT